>KZ063853.1:24650-35980 GCA_002091835.1 Anopheles maculatus | reverse complement strand
AAACCTAAAATTCCCTAGGAACTTAAAAATAAAAAATCCTCTGGAGTCGATTATATTAAAAATAAGCAAGTTAAACAACTTCCAATGTAAGCAATATTGTTTCTTACTTAAATTTGGAAAGGCTGCATTAAAATCGACTATTTTCCATCAAATGGAAAATTTCTAGAACCATTGGTTATTCCTAAACCCGGATAAGACCACTCGAAACCCGAAAATTAAACATCCATTTCTGTTTACAGCTGGCTGGGAAAAATATTAGAATAAATTATCTCAATACATTTAAGGACTCATGTAGACGACAACAATATTATTACCGATACTCAATTTGGTTTTTAGTCCACCAAGTCTCATCAAATAGACATATACTGAAAAAATAAAATATCGATATCAGGATCTAGGAAAAAGTCCACGGGTTTAGTTTTGTTGGATAATGAAAAGGCATTTGTTTCTATTCGGCACAATTTTCTGTTAAATTTATCAAACACAAATTTCCGCAACTCATATAATTAAATTATCAAGATCATTACTCTACATCAGAGAAAATAGAGTTCACGTAGGACTAACTAATTCAGATCCATATGAACCTGTAGCTAGCGTACCTGAGGATAGTATCCTTTCAACATTTATTTTTAATATTCACGTAGCCGATATCCCAACGCGCCCCAAGATCCTCAAATTATCTTTATGCAGATGTATGCAACAAATCAGAAGCAATATACTTAACGGGAAACTTCTAAATGAACTGAGATTCAATCATAGAACACTCCCATGGAAAGACAATATTAAGTATCGAGGTATTTATTTCACAAAGATGATCTCAGGTATCTAGTTCAGCTGGACAAATACTTGACAAACAATAAAATTAAATAGAAAGCATATAAGAAGGAGCTGTTGGTAGATGCGACAGCGGCGCCGCTCTTCACGCGGCAGGAACGGAGTTCAAGTCTTTTCTGGGCCGTTTCCCCATAGTGAGAACTGACTATCCAACTATGCGGAAGGCAGAAAAAATGGCAGGGAAGACCTAAAAGGTCGTTAGGCAAAGAAAGTTGAATCTAAATTACCTCAGGCAGATAAACTCGAAACTCCAGTGGAATTATTCAACAACTAGCAGAATAGATGAATCAAATCTTCTAATAACTTTAGGATAAATTAAATATATCTATAGCATCTCCTCAGGATTAAGTTTAGGTTAGATGTTGAATTGAAGTTTAGATTAATGTTTAAGTATTAAATTTTTTTCTGAATCGTGATTTTTGTTGTATTTTTTCCATAAGTAAATAATTAATACAAATCTTGCCCATAGCTTATCGTAGCAATCCTTAATAAGGAGTGCCCATTTAGCGACCCCATTATTATATGAGCACTCATTATTAAACAACATAATACATTTTATTCCAATAAAGCTTTTCTACTACTTATACTACTATCTGCTACTGACAGCAGTACCCGACGAGTTCGCCGATCTTCACGCCAACCCCAACAAGCCGAATAAGAAGCTAAACCTTGACCTTCAACTTCACGGTAAGCGGAATTGGTACACTTTTATTCTTACCAATTACGCAATTCTCGGTTGCGGAATTGTTTCGGTAAAGATTTGGCGGCCCTATTCAGAATACAAATCGTGATTACCGAAGCAGTCAAGAAACTCAGCATTTCGGCAAGATGTGGCCTATACACAGAGCACAGCACAATCGCAATCACAGAGTGTGAAGCTGTTTCTTTTGCAATTTCGGGTTCCCATTTTCTCGGCTTGCTAGCAAACGAACATGGCGTTGATTTTCAGCACTAACTTCACCTTCAACTATCCGACTGCCGTGCGTGGTGAGTTCTTGCTACGTTTGTCGACGAAAATTGCGAAAGAATTGAGTAAAAGCTTATGAATTTTCATGCTTATCACTGCCGCATACGAATGGGATTAAAATTGCTCCGGTAACACCGGAATACCGGAAACTGTTTTGCCCCCCTTTTTCGGGCCGCTTGCGATGACACGTGATTTAAACCGTACAAAACATGCTTGTTGCTTGTTGTTGTGGTTCGGTAAGTGGATAAAGAATAAAATTACCATTCCGTTTACGTTTAGTGTTTGCTACACGCTTCGAAAGGCAATAAACGTGCGGTAGCCAGGTGATATAGAAACTTCACTAATTACTGATGCCATCGAACGTTGGTACGGTTAAGATGGTTTGGCATGCGATTGTTACAATTGCCATAGTTAGAAGATACTTTACACTGCAGGATCAACGTCATAACCTCCGCAGCGGTAATTGAAATGCATAATTATCCGAGACTTGCTTGCAATTGCTGTGCCGTACTTCAATTGTGCGGGTCTGATTAGAGTGCAGCAGCGTCTAGCGACCGAGCAAGCAATGTAACACTACACCAACCGTGCCTCTGTGCCTTACGTTTGCAGTGCTTTTGATTCTTTCCTTTCTAAGCTGCTACCACCGGGTAGAGCTCAGCTGTTCTTCTTAGGCACTAAAAAGAAAGCTGCCCTTGGTCCGTGGTGCCGTATGCCAACGAAGTCCCGGCAAGATATATCTCATTCTTTTAATTTAATTTACAGCTGCTACCGTACTGACAGCAGAGCCACTATCTAAGGACGAAGGAACTTTCCCCCCGAGTAGGTTAAATAAGAGATTCCACCATTGCGAGGACGTAGCAAATGTAGCGATGAATAAGTTTACGTTGCTCCGGAAAACCCCCGGCCGATCCCGATCCCCCAGTCGCAAGTCGCTAGCTTGGCCGACCTGCTCCGTACACGGTACAAGCAAAATGAATTAAAAGTTGGCACTCCTTAGGCCTGAACGAAGCTTTCTTTTTACAATTATGATGGACTACGATCGTTACAAATGAAGTGCGGAAAAACCTGGCCTGGGCAGGTGGCCTTGTCCCGTGCACAGTACGCGTAAAGATTATTACGCCAAAGCGGAGTAGAAAATTTAATAAAGGAAGCCCATGATACAAAAAGAAAAAAAAAACACTGCCGCTACATCGTACACAAACAAATCTTGAATGTTTTGTAAATGTTTATAAATGGTTCCCGTTCTGCCGGAATCGGTACGAAATAGATTCCGTTGCCGTTGTCGCTAACGGCACCGGGAGCATTAATTATGGAGCGTACTTAATGGACACAATACCATCTAGATACACTCTTTTCGTAACTTCTCGGGCACTCGCGGGGCCTCCGTTTTATGTGGCCGTAGACGCTTCACGTCCTGTACGACGCTGCCATCCACGCCCACCAAACCCCACGTGGAGTCTTTTGTCGCTGTTTGTCCGCTGTGTGCTGTCGTGTGTTTTATTTTTATGAACCTTTTTTGTGTTGTCGGCCGGTCGGTATGTCCATTCGGTGAGTTAACCAAATAAACGAGCACACAAAGCATCGCATGAAAGGCTTTTCATTTTCCCTCTGACCTTTGGCGCCCCCCAAAACATCCCCTATCCTTCTTACCTTTCTTGATTTCGGACCACGTCTTGGCGAGTTTTTTCTTCCACGTTTCAGCAGTAAAAAAGGGAACACAGGCCACACACGCACACACGCACTCCGACACAACTTTATGGATGTACACTGGCCCTAGCTTTGGTGTGGCACCCGTTAAACGTGATGTAGTCCGTCTCCGATGGTCACGATCGATAACGGTTGATCTTCCGTTTCTCGAGCAGCGACAGCAGCAGCAGCAGCACCGAGCGATTGCCTCAACTTTTCAGGTACTTAAGCATAGCACAAAGGCGACCACAACATCAACAATGACACTCGCAAGAACACACCATAGCATAACAAACTCATCCCACCAGGGTTCGGATGGTCTGACCACACGCGCGTCGCTTCACCACACTCGCTGTTGATGGGTGTGGGGGGAGTTGCTGCCCAGTTTTCCACGGTTTCTCACGGCTTTCCCTTTTCCTCCTCACTAGCTCGTTCTCTCTCCCTCTCCCTCTCCCGTTCGCTTTCTCTCTCACCACCGTTTCGCTTCCGATGCTAGTGATTCTCTTTCCGATTTCCACCCAAACAGCTTTCAGTGACCTGTAACCGGATTAGGTTTTATCTATTTCCACACCGTGGAAAAAGCACTCTGATCAATTCAAACAACAACAACAACAACACCAGAGGGTGGCAAGGGCACGATAGCAAACGAAAGAGGAGAAAAAAATGATGCGAAACAAGTTCCTGAAAGCCTGCGGGCCGAACAAAGCGAACCACAGCAATCGCGGCGATCGAACGAGCGTGCGATAATTGATTGATTCCGCCAGACACGGTTATTATTAGCGTTTGTCGGTCGCTTTTTTCTCTGCCTGTTGTTGTTGCTCCTTCTTATAATTCTAATCCTTCGTCCTTGGAGGCCTACTCTGGTCCACACTTACTGGTAAGCAGCGGTTTGTATGGGTTTGTTAGCTCTTCCAGTGCACGAAGCGCTTAAATTATCACCAAATAGCCTTGCCCAAGCCTTTGCCCAAGCCTCCCAAAACAGATGGTGACAGATATGCGCCTCCAAACGCCTTGGGGTTCGCCGAAACTAACACACGAACCACACACGACACAAATGCCCAGTGCTATGACCGTGTTCCCGTGTTCGATTCCGTCGGGCCTGTCCCGGGGTTAACGTCGTGTTTGGGTGCGCGCGCGTTGTTCGCTTTACCGAAGACGACGAAAAACTGACTTCATCCTGGCCGGGTCGACTCGTTTTGAATGAAATCCTTGGTGACCCTCGTCCCGTTGGCTGCTGCTGCTGCTGCTGCCGATGCCCTGATGCTGTCCCGAATGATGCACACACACAGCAACGCGTAAGAGAGGATGCCGTAAAGAGAGTACACCGTGGCACGCTCGGAATGTTCTTCAAATCGAGAGCGCTCCGTCTGGTGTCTGCGAGAGACAAAATGTGGGATGATGTTGATGATGCTTACAGCGGTCGGCTAGCTTCCGCGCGCCCATATCGATCCTCCCGAAAGGCTCCAGGAATCTTGTCTCCAGCTTGGGTCTGGCTCCGGCGAGTCTCTTGGCTCCCCGTGTACCTCGTACGTACCGGTCACTCTTAGGACACCTGCGGGCGTACTGGGTGGGATACTGCTTTTCTTTCGAGTGCGTCCTTCTAGTAAACAACAAACACTTACGCTCACGTCAGAGAGAGAGAGGGATAGAGCACGATACATACACGAGAGGAAAGTGAACTACTAGAGCTAGGAGAGAGTTGCCGAAGATCAAACTAACGGGGTTTTATCAGCAAAACAAATCACATGGTCTCTAGCAGGCAGGGTGCTTGCTGGGCTGATGCTGGGCTGTATAGTGTTCACGAGGGTCACGAGTGGAAAATCTCATTTTCCTCTCCCATGCACACACACACACTCACACAGTGGAAACGTTATCCTGCTCACACCAAACGAACGCTTTTTCCGCGTGTGACCGATAAGTGTGTTGGGGCCCGAATGGAAACAAATTGAACGTCGAGTTTTGGAAGCCCATCGGACTCTAAATTCTATCGCGCGAAGTCAAAATGAAAATGAGGAGATGTAGCGCAAAAGGAGCCGCTGGGAGCTGCGAGGTGGATGGGTCAGATGGGGGATGAATTTTCCGACCAGTCGCTAGGGGAAACACCGTCCAATTATAGTTGATCAAAATGTTCGCAATAGATGAATGGGAAATTATCGTCCGTTTGTATGTCGTTAGCGTGCTCTCTAACATTTTGGTTTCCAATTTCATAACGATTATTGTCGTTTGGTTTGGCGTTGTTCTTTTCTCTGTCTCTCTCTTTCTCTCTTTTCTTTTAATTCCTACTGTTATGCAAATAAAGTATTTGTTTTCAGTTAAAATTACAAATACCGCTAACGAGGTGCAGATCAACAATGCAAAACGAAATGGTTGGAGCTAAGCTACAAATACGATTGAAATTCAATTATGTTTACATTCGGCATTGATTGGTTTGTGTGAGCGATTGATAAACATGATCGTTAGGAAATTGTTTACTCTATTAAAATGTTTACAACATTTTAAAGTTAAGTAGCTAATGTGATAGTTTTATTTGCGATTAGTATTTGCGACAACGTAGTAATGTAATGAAAGTAAAAACAGACCAACTTCTACTGCATTTCCGTTTTTGCTTAAATTACTTTATTGACGACTTGGAATGTTTTTAATTTTTACATAAAACTACGCCTTGTTAATCTTAGTATTTTTGTAGTTAGCTTTAACTTTGCTTAAAGATTTTATAACTAGCGATTTTTTAAAGCTCATTTATACTCATTAAAGTCTCCAAACATTTAGCTTTAAAAGATACGAATGCCGGCCAACATAGAACAATGAGCGAACGAATAATCCGAGGCAGTGTAAAAAAAACAGATCGTGAAGTGCATTGTAATGCGGTCAGATAGTTTCGAAAGATGCTTTTACCCTAAACCCAGGGTGGTTCTCGGGTGCGCAAATGTACGCGAACTACAATCAAAACTCAAAAGTAATACTGTTCGAACGGAAGTTGATGCAGAAAGTTTACTCAGCTCAGTGAAAGGATACCAACAAAGAATAAGCGTGTTTTCTTTGATGGTATTGAACAATCAATTAAGCTGCTATCGGGGAACAGCAATATTAACAGTATAAGACTGTTTTTCTTCGGAAATGTTAACTAAAGTTTTTTTTTTAAATATTACAAGTATTTGGTTTCAGTTTGAGTAGATTATACGTGGTATTATAAGAGCTTAGAGATTGAATTAATAGTCCTTTACTATTTCCTAACTATGCTTCATGCTTTAACTGTTATTTAAACTAAATTTTACTCAATTAAAAAAACCATTAAGAAAACTCAGAACGTTTTTATGTGTGAACTTCTATTGAATCAAAATGAACAAAGTTGATGAAATCGTTGTGCAGAAGTATTCGATCTGGTTGAGCATTAAACTTGGCTTCTATATTATTTTATATTTTTCAGTACTAAGTAAAGTTTTAAGAATCTATGCTAAGCTGATAATAAGTATTTGATGCCAGCGGAACTATCGGACAAGAAAAACTGGATGTAATTCATCCAATATATGTACAAAAAGGACGGCTGGATGAATTTTGCTAACTTCACTATAAAGTCACTATAATCCTAATTCATACAGATTTCGTCGAAAGCTACGAAGACGAATTGTTGGGAAAATAACAACCACTGGCCATATCTTTATTCTACAGTAGATTGTCCATAAATATCATTAGTACCAGATCCAGTAGAACAGATTCTCTGGGAAGTTTGTATGGTTGCTGTAGGCTACGATGCACGGTGTGCAGTGCATAGATGAATAATCTCTGGTTTGCTGTTCATTATTACTTTAAAAGATTTAATAGGAAGAAGTTTCACCCAATCTCTCCAATTACTTGGCTTTACGGAAGACATCGACATCATCGGAAAGACATCTTTTATGGTGTGCGAGGTGTACACCCGAATGAAATGAAAAACATAAGGGATTAGATTGAAGATCAATGAGACAAAAGGAACTGACCTTGATAGAGGATAGTAAAATGCTAGAGACGATCTCAGTCCGGTAGCCGTCTACTAGTAAGAGTCTTGAACTATGCTTGTGCAGCACGCCAATTTACTTGCCGTTTTCGAGTACCGTGTACCGTACGCACTATCTAATAGCGGTGTTTAGAGAAAGAGTGAGAGGATGTCAGACTCATGCCAACCATGCAGAAGATGCTAATTGGCTACTCATACTGTTCAGCACCAAACACAGCGAGCTTGCTGAGAAGTCATACTTGTCGTAGATCAGATGCAGTGACTGATCAATGGTTTCGGACACATCAAGCAAATAGGATTTTTGAGGTCCGTAACTAAATTGTGGGAAAAGGCTCGAGAATTGTTTTGCGAAGACCTCTAAAAGATCCGCGCACTCAAAAAACTGCATAGTTTGCTTAGGTTAAAGACTGGCGGATCTTTCTTGACAAGGCGCTCAGGTTAAAACCTGACATGTCGACCATAGTTAACCGTGGTAATCAGATTCTTTACCACGATCAGATTCAATTCGTGGTAATCAGATTCTATTCTTCGTCTAATAGACATGGCCTGATGTCCAATCGTTCTCCAGGAAACTCGGTCCATGGCGGCACTCCTCCACCCCCGGTTTCATCCGATATCACTCAGGTTTGACTCCACTTGATCCAGCCAACGAGCTCGCTGTGATCCTCTACGCCTCGTGCCGAACGGATCGCTGACGAGCACCTTCCTGGCAGAGCATGAGTCCGGCATCCTCATTACCCAACCCGACCAGTGTATCTTTCCGACTTTGGCAACCGTCAGGATGTCTGCATCGCCAAACAGCTCAGCTAGCTCGTGGTTCGTACTCCTTCTCCACACGCCCTGCTCGCACACACCGCCAAAGATAGTCCGTAGCACCCGCCGCTCGAAAATGGCGATAGTCCAGGACTCGTGTCCATAGAGGACTACCGGCCGTATCAGAGTGCGATATATGGCGCATTTCGTGCGTTGTTGGAGTCTTCTGGATCTCAGAAGTTTGTGCAGCCCATAGTAGGCACGATTCCCCTGAACAATGCGCCTTCGGATTTCGCTGCTTACGTTGTTATCCTAAGTGACGATCGTGCCAAGGTAGCTAAACTCCTTTACTACATCGTGATTTACAATACCATCACCATAAACATACTTTTTATTCCACTGGCCCGATTAGACTTCGAAAAAACTGTTTGCTGCTCATCAACTCAAATCTGAAATCAGCGTATAGAAACAATTCAGCGAAAGACTACGATTACGAAAGTTTGCAATCACCAGGTCTTCATGGGACGCCAAAAACGCACGCCAAAATCATGCCACTTGATACCTGCTACAGGGACTTCAATCGCAAATAGAACGATGCTCGACTGCTTAGTGCTTGTTTATAACCATAGTTGATCACCAACGAAGTTGACGTACCTGAAATCTTTAGCTAAGAATTTAAAGTCTTCTGAAATAATCTGTATTACAAGTTACAAAACCTAGTCCCAGTCCGCGTTTCGTGAGCGTCTTCGTTTGCGTCCATAATACTTCAATTCTCCTCTGAAGGACCTATTGTTGTTAGCCACATTAGTGTAAATTGTTAGTTTGTAAACACTATAATGAAGACATCTGAAAATAAATACTCGAAATATGAAATGTGAACCGCAATTGTTGAGTTTAAGGAAAGCCACACTAGATGGTGATTCCTGAAAACTATTTACAGAACTGGCTCTATCTCAGAAGTGCGCTTAGTAGGATCATGTTACAAAGGTTACGAGGATAACAAATACAGATTTCTGCCCCACTTCATACAACGCCATAAACAAAACAAAACGACTCTCACGATAAGGTATTCAGCTCGCCATTGTTCATTATCCTTGCCTATTGTGTTTTGAAACGAAATTATTCACTTAATCGCTTTCCCAAGCGCCTAGGTTTCCCATTCCCGAACAAACTATCCTCATTTCGGCGGGGGAGGGGGGTTGGATATGGCCGCACATTACACGCTAAGCAGTAGCGAGCAGCAAGCACAATCCGTCATCAGCGTGCTAACAACAATGCACAAAACACAAAGCAACTCAGTGCAACAAAAACACTTGGAACAAAACTTCTACACTGTCCGCCATTAGCGTGCGGCACACAATGGGAAAACACAGTCGAAATGGTTTTTCTTTTCGATAACTTGTAATGGTGCTCCCCATAAACGTGTAAGCGCCAATCGCGAACGTGTAAGAAAGCGCACACAACTAACGGCGGGCTTTCCGTTCGCCAAATTTCGCGCATGTTTCTCATCATTCCGAACGATAGAACACCGGTCCCCACGGTGCTCACTGCTAACACCATCGTAATTCCATCGATAATAGACCAAATGCATAATGAATTACACACCCATTAACATGAATGTGGCCAGCTTACCCAAATCGACCCATATAATATTTATATTCACATTACACCGAAACCAGTAGTCGCGGCAGCTTAAGCATGGGGGTCGGCTAAAACGAGCCTAGGACAGCACGATAGCTGAAAGCACCCGGAAGGTCTGCAAGAGCGAGAAATAAAAACGAACCACGGCCCGGTGTACGGCGCCGTGTGGGAAAAGAAAAACTGTTTGAGAATGAAACTTTTTTTTGTTTCGCCCATCCACACACGTGGAGCCTGCCGCACGGGGACGAGTGTGTGGAGTATGCGCACATGGATTACGCTAAACGGTCGGCTATCCACCTCTACGGTCGAGCGATGTATACGACCGGGTCCATTACCAGGCAGCCATCCTTCGAAATCAACCAGCCATCGTCATAAGAGCGCACCATACATCATTCACATTTCGATGGCCCCGCCGGGAGTACAACTTTTCGCCGACCGCCAACACTTGCTGCCGGGTGATGGTGGTGGTGGTGGTGGTGGAAAACCTTTCACCAGCCCGGCATTTTTCCTTTCGCATCCTTATCCTAACCTCGGGCGGCCCTTTTTTTTTCAGATGTTGTTGTTTCCTTCTTTCTTCATCTTGGGCGCTTGGAGTCTCGCTTTCCATACGTTGGGACGGTAGCGTCGTTTTCTGTCACACACAGACACACGTGTGTCCATCCGCCCCGCCGGAGCAGGCGGCTTGACACACTCGAGGGAAAATGCTCGACACCATCGGTGTCGGATCGGAAAATTCGCATCGCCTCGCTTCGTTTTACCGCGCGACCCCAAACAGCATACCTTTGCACCCAACCCAAAGGCGAGTTTTTTTTCCGGTGTTCGTGTGAAGCCGCTAAAGCCGCTCCGAATGGAAACTAAATTACTCGCTATTATTTCTGCTCAACGCGCCCCGGCATTCATCATTTTCCGCAGAAATAAATGGGCTTCCGGGTGGCGAATAGACCGGGAGAATGTAGGTGGGAGCTTAAGCGGAAGCATTCAGGAAGCGTGGTATGGCTGGTGCGAAAGGAATGTTTTTCTATGTACTCGCGTAAGCACCTAAAAGCCGCAGCATCCGACACACACACCCAGGGATTTCACCTGCGTGTGCCCACCACTGACATGTTGGCATGGTGGAAAACGGATTTTTGCGTGCTGTCGGAATGGAACGGTCGGTTTGATTTCATCATTTCACCCGGACCCGGAGATGGGGCAAAACTAAAACCACGGCCAAATCAAAGACATCACACGGACGATTTATGAGGATTGTGTCTTTGTTGTTTCATCACTGTTTCTGTGTGTTGGAATCGAGCCTTCGTTCCACCACTCGTACACGGATGAGTTGGGCGAAAGGCGCACAAGAAACACTTGACTTACAATCGACGATGCTCCGACGTCTGTTTGTTGTTGTTGATGGTGGTGATGCTGCTGCTGCTGCTGCTGCTGTTACTGATCCCCGGTTCGTGTTCTCCACTT
>KZ063853.1:6989-20724 GCA_002091835.1 Anopheles maculatus | reverse complement strand
TTTTTGCGTGCTGTCGGAATGGAACGGTCGGTTTGATTTCATCATTTCACCCGGACCCGGAGATGGGGCAAAACTAAAACCACGGCCAAATCAAAGACATCACACGGACGATTTATGAGGATTGTGTCTTTGTTGTTTCATCACTGTTTCTGTGTGTTGGAATCAAGCCTTCGTTCCACCACTCGTACACGGATGAGTTGGGCGAAAGGCGCACAAGAAACACTTGACTTACAATCGACGATGCTCCGACGTCTGTTTGTTGTTGTTGATGGTGGTGATGCTGCTGCTGCTGCTGTTACTGATCCCCGGTTCGTGTTCTCCACTTCGGTAGAAAGGAATCATCGGAGAGTAATATTCGTCAAGTGGTTTTTTTTTTTGTGCACGGAACGGAAGCACAAGCAGACGCTTGACGCCCACGGGCGCAATACGGAGACATGGAATCAATTTTATAGAAAGCTTGTGGCCTGCGGGCCGAAATGAGATCAAACAAAAGCTGGCTCCTCTTTTCATTGCTTGTATAGAATGAATACAAAACGTCAAACAAAACAGCTCAGCTCATGGCGCTCAGTGTGAATAAAAATATTGCAACGCGCAGTAGGAAAATGTTTGGCATTCACGGTTTTGAAGTGTGCACAAAACATTTCATTCGAATAGCGTGGACTACACACCGATGGCGATTGGCATTTCAACTGAAACCATTCTAGCGCACGAACGAACACGCTGTCAGGCAAGTAGGACGAATCTCTTGTTAGACAAACTATTCTAATATTGGTTGCCCAGCGCTTGTACTATTTTACAATCATCTCAACCCCACTTTCATTTTCAACAACCAAACAACAAACACATTGTTAAGCGTTTGCTGTGCCAAAGTCATCAAACCGGACCGAACCGGCTAACCTGGAGCTGGACGACAGAAACCGGATCCTTCTCGAAAATCACCGGAGCAAACAAATGCAAGGCCAAACCGCAAAAGGAGTGTTCATCGTTACAAGCTTGTACCCATTTTTCGCTCCGTTGTGTGATCGTGAACCGTAACTAACCCACACATTTGCACAAATCCCTTCATCCACTTTTACGACACGATTGTTCGGACACCGGAGTTCGGTCAGGTTTTCCGCTCGACAGTTTTCTCCGCAAATGCAAGGCCAAACCGCAAAAGGAGTGTTCATCGTTACAAGCTTGTACCCATTTTTCGCTCCGTTGTGTGATCGTGAACCGTAACTAACCCACACATTTGCACAAATCCCTTCATCCACTTTTACGACACGATTGTTCGGACACCGGAGTTCGGTCAGGTTTTCCGCTCGACAGTTTTCTCCGCACCGCTGATCGGCTACGAGTTTTCGATTTAGTCGATTCGAATGGCTGCCCTTTTTGCCCCAATCGCCGCCACTGTTTGAGCTGTCGGGTGGGTTCCGATTCCAGAGTTCGATTGAAAATGTAGCGTCCGAGCAGTAGAGTAGTACTTTATGGAGATGGGTGTTGATTTACAGCATCGATTGTGACCGCAAACCCCAAAAACCCGCTTTCCGATGCACTCAACCGCCAGAATAAAGCGGAAGTGCAATAATTCATCATCACTGGACGCGTTTTCTGATTTTGCTGATTCGGCCGGTACGCTACGATGCTGAAGCAAGAAGCATTTCGGACGTTCACGGTGTCGAGTGGTCGGAAAAGTGATTGATAATTAAAATTTTACTCTACCATACTGCTTCTATTTTCACCGATGAGAGTGGACAACATATCCAATCATTTAATTTGCAGCTTCATCTAGTTTACGAGCCATAGTTTTTTGAGCGCAAATGCTACCAGGGCATAATTAAGTGTAATTGATTATCGATTGAGTTGATTATAATTCTTTTCTGAGTCAAAGTTTCTTATGCTCTGTTCATTATGCTGATTATGGTGGTGGTGCTCTACTAGCGTAGAATAATTCGAAACCTCTTTAAATGGTTTGCAGTAGTGAGCAGTAGAACGCTCAACTGTCAAGTCCTAGCCGTGTTTCTTCACATACGCAAACTTATGTATAAGGGACAGTCCTTACATTTTCGGCTGATATTGAAGCATGCCTAAACAGGAGGACAGTAAGATGTCGGTGATTTCATACCAACCCTAACATCACAGGGCTAACCAGACGATAAACGTAACTGTCATATGGCTCTCCAGAGGTATCTGAGGATTAAGCACACGTAAAATTACCCCGCTTCAACTATGTAAATGACTACAGAAAATTGGAGAAGTTCATTGAGATACGGATCATACTATTTGTATGCTCTTATGTCACTCACGCACCCTGTATAGAGCTGTAGCTTTGCAGCAACTAGATGATGCCCAGGTAACACTAAGGATGGACTTATAAACACTACAAGAGACTCGCACATAACTCGCACACATAGAGACCTCATTAATATCCACATCCCTATTGAAGGCAAGGATGAAAAGGAAGCAGCCCACCTGCTATTCAAGAACTCTTACCTTTCTGATTTCAACACCATCACCCAATCTCCCCATGTAGACGATCTATAAAGAATTTACAACCTAGATTTTCCTGAGCTAGACGAGTACAATTCGCTGCACAACGGTGAAACGCTGACAGGACTTAGGAAATAAATTGCAGTAAGAAATGAATTGAAATGAATTAATGTTAGGAATTATTTTAGGACATTAGGAATGTTAGGACATGAACTCTAGGATAAACACAAATGAACTAAATATTGAATTAAAATGAACTAGGATTAAAATTAGGCCCCACCCACTAGTAAAATAAGTAGGATTAAGTAGATTAAGTAGTATTAGTATCAGTTAGTAGGGAACATTAGTAGATGGGGGTAAGGAAATTCAATGAATAGGAAAATAAGGGATGTAGGGAAAATCAGGGAAATTAGGATAAGTTATTTTGAAGTATCGCTGCGGAAACACTCGCTGCCGTGTCCGTCCTCGCCGATGTAAAAAATAAATACAGTTCCGTTCTCCTCAGAGAACACGTGTCCTTGCTTTTTTCTCTCACCCTCGGTCCGAGTGTCATATTCCGGTCCGAGAGCTTAACACGGGTTTATTGCCCTGCTGAGCTGGGAACATTTCACATCGTACAGGTCCTAGAGCTTGTCATAGTGTCGGTTCTTAAAAAATCTTCTGTGTATTACCTCTCAAGCGCTGCTAAACAGCATATCACAATGATGCCTATATCAATAGTGTAAGTCAGAATATAGATTCACCGAGTCACTGACGGCTCTCCCTGCCTCCATGTTAAATAGAATACAGATAAGCCTAAACATCGGACACAGTGGTAATAAAAGGCTCTGAAAGTTTTCCTTTCACTGATGATCCACCTGATAGGCCCTAGTGCGCAATGCATGCTGAAGGGGATGATGCAGGAGCAGCCATCAGCATGCAATCTTGCGAGTTATTTTAAAATTTTCATTCTCATCATCCTCAAAGGAGAAATCATCTTATGGATAGACTCATTAAATAGAAGCTGTAGCACTCTACTTGTAGGGAACTGTTACCAGCGGGACCACAATAGATTAGCATGAGGCCGTCAGAGCACAGCAGCGAAGTGCTGGTCTAAGGTCTCGCGCGTTGCACGGTGACTGTCCAGTGTTACATGCAGCACTGACGGGGTATTTAACATTCGTCTGATGTAGAAGGGATCATCTATCTCCGAGCAGAGCAAATAGAGGTTGGCTAGGATGATAAGGAGGACCTTTGACATATGATCTGAGGCTTTTTGGTCTAAGAAACTCAGACTTAGAGGCTGCCATGGATTGAGTGGAGTTGACGTCGTGGCGTCTGGTTCATAGCCTATTTCGTTATCCTGAGAATCGAACCGTCAAGACAGAAAAGTAGATTTACGTGATCTGGTAAGAAGGCTACTCACTTACGGTTAGTCTATGGTTTCGTGAGTCTTAAACGCCAGTTACCCCTAACCAGGGTGTCACAGCATGGCGCTTTGTGGAGTCTACTGGACATACACAGACTGTCTGTCATTCAAGTTATGCCCTCGCAGGTGAACATCGGACAGTCACCAGGTCATGATGCTCACCCTTAAGCGGATAGTAATGGAATTCTATTAGGATGTAATAAACAGAAAAACAGTCGCCATGTAACAATATAAAAACGGACGCAGATAGAAAGACATACACCAGTGACATTGTTTGTGATTATTCCAATAACTGTATTGAGGCACTGATGTTCGGTTTTATTTAACACAACACTTTATTGAGCACTTTAACTGTTGAGCACGAATGTGACTGTTGAGCTGTTGGCGAGTAACGATCGTCCAGCAACACATGCTGTCCGAACGAGACTACTGGGCTGTTCTTGAGAAACGATCGTCCAGCAACACATGCTGTCCGAACCGAGACTAATGGGCTGTTCTTGAGAAACGATCGTCCAGCAACACATGCTGTCCGAACCGAGACTAATGGGCTGTTCTTGAGAAACGATCGTCCAGCAACACATGCTGTCCGAACCGAGACTGACTTGTTGGATGGTGGTTCTTTAATTTATAACCCTTTTTTGGAGACTGATCGTGAGAATAACTTAATGGAAAATTCCATTCTTGTACATGATCCTTTTGTTTGTCTTAATTCTGATTGGTCTAAAAGTGTGAGAACATTCCAAAGATATCTTCTTCACCTGTCTGCTAATTTCTGATTGGTTCTAAACTATGGAAAGTTATTGCAATTCGATATAATTGTTTACTCCACTTTGGATTGGTTAATGGCTATTGCGCGTGTTTGGTTTAATATTTCATTCTATAGAATTCTTTAGATGCACGTATGACCAATGTTTGTCCTCATTGTCATTGAGCGAACTTAAACATAACCGTGGGAACTAAGTTCGCTGAGTTGCAATTTCGTTTGCTATGCTACAAGGATTTCCTCCTCGATAAAAACAACAAAAACTATCTACCCGGCAATACTGTCATATACAGCTATGAAATTAAAAACAATATGATAAAAAGGAAGCTCCCACTCTGCCATCTTGCCATCCAAGCGGAGCGGAGGGAAGACCAGAGATGAGTGTTTGCCTTCCCGTTCCGGATCCTGCTCTATTAACTCAAACAGTGGCCCGTTAAATTGAAAACCAAACGTGAAAGCTCGTTTTGTTATTGTTTGAAGCTTTTTTTCCATAATCCTTAGCTTTTATAGCATCTCAGAGTTGCATTCCACGCAGAACCTTCAACGACGGAGCGAATGCAATCCTTGCACATGCGTAGTAGATCTCCTGTTTGACAGCTAGTTCAATGCTTTTTGAATATGGATAACAACAAAAGGTTGTTTTCGTTTTGCAAATACCATTATAAAAGTTTCTATACAATTGCAATATTGCTTAGAGTAATTAGAATTATTATATGCTTCGACTTTTCTTTCTCCTTCACATAAATAAACAAACAAAACCAATAAAACTCAGAACCCCCAAAGTAGAGGCAACGTTCGCTTTTTATCCACACCTGTCAGCCAGCGTGTCAAAAAGGATTTCCATCTCTCCGTGCTCTTTCGACACGGTTTTCGCTCTTGCTTTTTGCCTTGCCTTTCTCACTGTCAATTTCACACACAGCCAGCACACTCCTCCACGCGCTCGAGTCCTTATCCGAGGCGCGTTGTCCGTCGACTGGCGAAAGGCAAACGATTTTGTGTCACACCATAAGAACGGGCCAGAGTTTACTACGCAGCCATTCTGCAGAAAGTAATTCCAGCATCAGTAGTATCCCGACCAGCCGCCATCCCAGTGGCATCGTATGGTGTTGTTGTGTTGCTAGCTTTGTTTTGTAAATAGCTACCAAGGCGGTGTACTCTGGTGTACGTGTTAAGTGGGCCATTTTCACCCGAACGAAGGCTGCCCTGCTAACCTGCTCCCGGGCGGGACAGAGATCAAAGCAAAAACCGTGTATAATCTGGGTCCCGCAATCAGCTGTTGGTGCATTTTAATTGTTTTTCACGAACTTTTCAACTAACACACGCTGGTCGTGAAATAGTGCAATCCGGAAATGGAATACCGTGCGCTGTGAAAAGCAGTCTCGTGTGTGCGTGTGTGTGTGTGCGTGTATGTGGAAATTCAAACAGTGATAAACAAACGCATTAGCAAGGAAGTGGATGATAGGTTTGGTGTATTGATTTTCCTAGAGAAAAATATGAACCTCCCGTACCATTCACAACGTGCGGCTGGGCGAGATTGTTTGGAGATCTGTCCCGAAAATCCTACCGGGCCCAACATGGTCTAATACCGTTCAACGCTCTAAAGGCTTTAACCCTCCCCGGGTAAGTGCATTACTCCCGTTTTTGCTTAGATCGCTTAGTTTGTTTCGTAGGTTTGTTGTTTTCTTTGTACATTCTTTCCATACGCATTTGGTTTTGCGTGAATAGCGGAGCTCGGGCAGTGGGTAGTTGTTGCAGTATCTGAACGCTTGGTAGAAAGTTGAGTAGCTCATTTGATGCCGAACATATTACATGTGTACATCCGTTGCAGAGACACTACACGCTAGCGCTATCAGGATTCGTCAACACTTGCTCCTCTGCGTATAAACGTGCGAAAATTTCAAGACAACGTGCCGTTCGCATCTGTGTATGAATGTGTGTGTGTGTGTGTACGGACAAGTGCTCAACAATGTGTGAGTTTTTGGACGTTGTGTACTAGCATTGTTCAGAGACGCGAGAGACACTGTCCTTGGGAGTGGAAAGGAACGCTGCACGCTCCCAAGGCGTTTTGTGAGTGTGTGAAAGAAATGCAATCCCGTTTGGACTAATCTTCATTTCCTCCCACAAAATTCACCCTTCAGGAAAGCTTTATCATCGGAACAGCAAAGCTTCTCCAGGACGATACTAGAAGCGACCCGATTTTGTGTACATTTGCTTGAACGATATCATGTTTCACGAGTCCATCGCTGCACACACACACACACGCTTGTACAATGTAATAGTGGTATACGCCGCTACTAAGAGCACTTAATTAAACCGCTAGCCTCACTTGGACCTCTCCGTTTTCTTAATACCCCTTCTCAATCTATATATTCCTTACGGGGATTGGGAGAGTGGCGCCCGTTTGGGACCGTTCTTGTTTGTCTGCCGTTTTTTCCTTGACGCTTCATCGGGGCTTTCTTGGGGTATTCGGGATAGGATATTTGATATATGATGAATTATCACCATTACCCTCTGGACAGCTCTGATGGCAGGGGTGTCTGTGTATATGATCAACATTACGCCATTGTTTGATTGTGCTTGATGTTGTGACTTTTATCGGCTGGGAAGGCATAACAGATTCAAGGACAAAACATCACACGTGAATGGACGTTCAATATGTTATCACATTTTGCTTCAAATAAACCTTTGTTACCAAATCGGAGACATTTCTAGGAGAAAAAAGCAAAGAAGATAGTTTCAAAATCGAAGACATTTCCAGGAGAAAAAAGCAAAGAAGAAAGTTTGAGTGGACTTCATTTTAAGTATGTACTAGCAGTACATTAACGTTTGCAGTCTAACTTTGGACGGCGATAAAAATTAAACTGCAACATACATCTTGATCGCTTTAATTATACTCGTTTAAGAACGTTAGCAGAACGTCTCGAGCTATCTTACGATTCTAAGTACTTCTGGGACTTAAACGATAAGTTTAATGTTCTTTAACAATGCTTTAAATGTGCTGATCTTCGAGATAAAAGATCGTGTGAAGGATCTCGGCCTGCTCATTAACATGAGATTGCTGTTCGAGGAGTAACTTCCTCAGCCTTTATGCACAAAGACACTATACTGATCACTGAGATTATCACTTTTGGAGTATGTACCTCCAGAGACCTTCAGTATTGCTTTCGTCAATTTTTTTCCTATGTATACACGCCAGGTCGCTTCGGTCTCGGACAATACTTTTTACCACGGAAACCCGGAAAACCTTCAGCTCTGATCCACCATGACCCACTGATCCGGATGTGTCAATCTTTCGGAAATAATCATACGTTTCCAGGCCAGGCGTACTTCGGGGCTAAGCTTTGTGTCACGATCCATTTTTGCGTCAAGTGAATTGTTTTGGGAGGGTTGCTTAAAAAAAAATCGATCCACTGTTGAACGTTGGGGCTGGGTAAAAATGGCGTGGAACTTGATGTAACTATTAAAGGTGTTTTACTTGTATGAGGAACTCGATGGAACTACATGGCTCGTTTATAAACGATGCATAACCCGCATTGGAATTATGAAGCTGCTTAAGAAGCAAAATGTACTTGGTGGAAACGCTGACCAATTTGTCCATAATATAAGAGATGATCGAGTCCCTGAAGCCAATATTCACAACCAATAAACCACCAAACAATAAAGCTACGGATTTCGTCATCCGTTTAACTGCATTTTTTCGTATAACAGACATTATATGTAATAATAATGCGTAGTCTTTAAAACTGGTGATTCGAATATTATTCGCTGTATACGATATCAGAGGCAATTTTTAAGTGAACTATTAACGCAGTCATATTTTGGTATCATAAACAGATATTCGGTGATGTAGTAATATACTGAGCCATAGGAAACACAATTCCAAAAATGATCCACAACTCAACCATGCTTTACATCATATCGAAATTCTATAGTTTACCATCAATTTCCACAGTGTTTACAGATAGTAGACGCGCTAAAAACTTCAACTATTTTTTTACGAATGACGAATTAAGGTATCAGCTTACAATATCCTTCGAACCCTCACATTCCCATGTCCTACCCATCAAGCGTTTCGATTATCCCGCAGCTTAGCAAAATTATAAATCATCACTCAACAACCATCAGGGGCAAATCAATCCGCCCCGGAAGGACATACATACCATAATAAAACTTTTGACGAATCGAACAGCCACCCCTCGAGGATGGGCAGCGGGTGGAAAGTGACAAGGAAAACCCGACTTAAAAGCTGCAAACTTTTTAAAGCCTCTTGACATTGTGTCGAGCCCCGTCGAACGAATGTTTGCAACAAAAAAAAAACCGACCCGAGAGCGTAAAATAAGCTGTGACAAGGAAAACCCGACTTAAAAGCTGCAAACTTTTTAAAGCCTCTTGACATTGTGTCGAGCCCCGTCGAACGAATGTTTGCAACAAAAAAAAAACCGACCCGAGAGCGTAAAATAAGCTGTGTCATTACGTTAGTTCACGACACAAGTCCTGGCGTCAACAGCACTCGTGTGTCCGCTCTCGTTTGCGAAAGTGTGTACCGCGAGGCATTAGTTTGTCCTTTGCTTGATCCGATGTGCCCGAGCGGGCGTAGGAGAAAAACCCAACCCCAAAGCGAGGAAAGACCGATGGTTTACGATGTAAATGGCGTCCTCTTGTCATTCATGGAAGAGGACGTACTTATTCAAGAATGCATTAGCTATTTGAAAAGCACTTGACCCTGGGACCACGTTACCGGAGCAGCGAAAGCCACAAAATGATTGTCAGCATAAACCCGTGCATCGCATGACTTTTGGTTTTGTCCGTTTTTTGTTCCCCAATGCTGTCAACACTTTCCTGCTCGTTTTTAGGTTAATTCACGCTGGTGACAAACATGTTTTTCACGCCACGTTAAATGCCGCTTCAACAATTTTAAACCATTGTTCGTGCTGCTTCAACACAATCAACCATATCTTGTGTGACCGTATCAGCGTACAAAATGTACTTTATTTCTGTTCAGCTTTTCCCACATACACACAAACATACATTAAACACGTTGAGCTTTTGTGTGTCAACTTGTTATGTTGGCTTCCTTGCTCCTATTCCACGCCAGGCCAGGCAAGCGGCACCGATTGCTGTTGTTATGGTAGCAAAACTTATAGTTTCTACCACTACATCATGGCACGCTTTTACGCCCATCAAAGCTGGCGAGCCGGGTAAGCGTAACAAACATTGGCAATCTACAGCACCGCTTCAACCAGCTTCTGGTGCAGTGTCCTACCACACCGGTAAGCTTCACCTCGCTTTTGAACCATAAACGAACAAACTTTCGAAGGACGAGCCCTGCCAGATAATCGATAACCGATGTCAAGAAGAGATGCTCGATGTTAGTTTATTTTTTACCCCGAATCATGACTTGGACTCGGTGATGGTGTTAGCCTAGCATAGCTAGCGTTAGCCGAGGATTGATTCTTTTCGTAGCACGCAAGAGAAATCTGGGCCAGCAGCAATAGCTGACGTATTTTGGTACCTTTTATATACTGTGTTTTTGCATTACTCCAGCGCCTTCAGGCTATCGTACGAAGCGTTACAGAATCCTTCAAAGAGAATAGTCTTAGTAAAAATCAACGGAACGTACGTAGCGTAGCAAAGCGCTAAATTTGAATCTCTAATAGCCACATTTGCATCAACAAAAATACAATCTAGCACGGTAATGAATGCGGAAGCGTAATTGCTATTATATCGATCACATCAACCCGTAGATTCCTCCAACAACACTCGCGGAGAAGATTAATTTTTAAGCTTCAGGGCTTGCGTTTGATTATTGCGGTACGAGATTTCAATTTCTTGGCCACCTCCTTCCACCAGGTGCGTTCCCCAGCGAGCGTCATGACCGCGATCAGAAACCCTACGGCGAGAAAGAAATACAAATAACGCATTTCCACCAAACCGACCGAGCTGTAGCCCGCGTTCTGATTTTCACACTGCGGCTTCTGATGAATCCAAATGATGTTGAACCGCTTGATGATGCCGACCTCCCGCTGCCACATCAACCGTTGCCTAATCAGCTCGCGGTACTTGCTACCCTTCACGATCGGTATACCGAACGGCGGTAGTTTGATGGCTTCGAGTTCCTGCAATTTGCACACCTCCTCCGGTGCGAACGTTTCCTTTATCTCCTTGTAGGCCGCATTCACTTCCGCCTGATTGAGCCCCGATGGTGTGGCCGGACGGTTTTGAAACGAGATGGAAAAATCAAATTAATATCTAATCCCCATCTTACCCGGCATGGCTGTTGTGCTCTGTCTTATCAAACGTACCTCATAGGCAAACATTTCCTGCCGAACGCGCGCTATTCCCTCGTTCGGTTCCATGAACCCCTTTTCACCGTGCGGTTTAATTTTCCTCCGATAAAGGTCCTGTACATCGGGGTCTTGCGTTTCTTGGTAGTACACCCGGCCGTAGCTCGTGTCCATAACGCCCGCCTTTAGCGGAGACCGTACCAAATCACCAACGCTCGTAATAGCTCGGCTTGGGCTCTGTAGCAGCGCGACAATGCTGGCCGAGTAAGAGGTAATGATGAAGAAGCTGGTCAGTTGCAACGAAAACATGAGCAACCGGGTACCGTTGAAATGTGGTGGCACCATATCGTAACCGCGCTGGCACATCGTACCGAAGATGTACACTAACGATTCGATCGCAGTGAACTGTTCACCGTTGACCAAATAGCGAATCACGAGCATAGATATCCAATAGATCGCCATCAGCCCGAAACAGCATGCCCAAACACCAATACTGAACGGTAACTCAAAGATGTTTGCCACAATAGAGAGTGGCGGCTGTCTGAAGATAATGCTACTCTTAATGATCAACGAGACAATCATAAAATCGGCCACCTCGAGACGCTCGGTGCGCATCAACGTGCCCAGACAACCGAGCTCAATGGAGCGGTTCTGAAATTTGCCCATCACTCCGCTGAAGGTCCCATTGTGCTTGTAGCCCACCTTATCGACCTGTACCATGTTGAGCGTAAAGTTTAGATCGTACATTAGCTCTTTGATGAACGGGAAGTTGGCTTTGGTGAACAGATCGTGCACATCGTTACGATCATCCATTCCCTTGAAGTATTCTGGCGATGTGGTCTGAAAAATAATAATCAGTAGCGTTAAAATGTGTTTTTTTCTGTATACATAATAAGACGAACTTACCGCTGTACCGCATGGCATAGAATATCCCTGTAGATCGCGTCGCCGCTGGGCTCCATTATTTGTTCGAAGCATTAATTGGCGACTAAGCGTCACATCGCCAAAGACTCCAAACATCGGTGTATAGTTGGACGCAACATTTTCCATCGACAAACCGCCCTTCCGGTAGGGTTTAAATAGTTCCCGAAGATCCCAATTACCGGCAGCGTTCTGGTATGCTAAAACAACGCTCGTATAGGGCATAGCTTCAAGCGTTTCGAATCGTTCGTTGTAGAGTAGCTCCAAACGAAATGGTAATTCATCGAATGTTGAACCTGGTCTCGACTCCGAAGGGAGATTAGCTTCAAGAATCAACCAGTGCAAATTGCCCAACAGTAGCTGATTCAATTCATGATCCATTCTATGCCACAACTCCGACATCAACTTTCCACACGATGCATCAATCAACAGCCCGCCTTGGGACAACCGGTTGGGATGTAGCGTAGCAATAGCTTCTCCACTCATTGGTTCCACAAATTCCACCATCAATCCAACATCTGTCGCGAGACGGACGAAATCGTACCGCTCGTCAGCGTTCCAACAACTAAAAACTGTCACAGATTTCGCATGTCTTGCTCGGTAATAGTCTATTGACAGTGCACTCACATTTTCGTACCACGCGTCACGACCGTAACTGCTCGCCCAGAATACAGAACAGTACACTAACAGCACGGTTTTATCCAGAAATCCTTCCTTCATTCTATGGACCTCCAAAGCAGAATGGCGTTCTCGGTGTTGCAGATTTAAACTCTGCATGTGTGAAGTTGGTCAAAAGATGAGTTCCGTGATTTCCGATCCTGTAGCTTTTATATTACTCTTACCCTTGCTAATAATGTCATTAGAAAAGTAGTACAATTACAGTAATGACGGGTAATTGATAGAACCGTGTGCAGTATTCATCGAAAATCGAAAGTTCTTAAGTCGCATGGTTCTAAAAAATTGCATTCGCCCGCCTCGTTTATAGAATTGATTGAATTAATTATGCCAACATTCAAAGCATCCTTTGTAATTGCTTGATTCTACAGTTTTGCTCAGTATTGTAGTACGTTTGCAGTTTACGTTGTCCCCATGTTATGTATCAGTTTTCTTTCTATTATTGCGACCTGTTGCTCCTATTTCACAATACATACACTATCACTAGCTTATCTTGTCTTTTACTACTACTATTTCATGCCATTAGAGTATTGTTTAATGTATTTTTTTTGTTTTCTTTTGAATTTTTTCATATACCTTCTAATAGATTTTGAGTCTTTCTTGGCCGTGTTAAATCGTGTTTGATACCTTTTTACTCTTTTGCTTTGCCTCTATCTATTATGTTACCTTATCTCTTCAATATCCTTTACTTTACTTCCAGTGGTGGGTCCTCTGAATCGCGATCTCCTACTTTGTTGCTCCTAATTGTCGCAAAGTTGTCGTGCGCTTACTCCAAAAGTTAACAGTGTGATCCGTGGCAGTAGTCCCCATACATATTGCTACGAACCGCCACTGAGTGCAAAACCCTGCAGCCAGCAAGCGATACTGCCGTCGGTCACGGTCACCTTTTTCTCGGTCCGCAAGTTCTGATTCTACCCTTTAATGCAATGGCTCCCTTTAAGCTAAAGTTTCGCATGGGTAGTGGGTCGTCGCGTAGTACCTCTCAGGAGCAGGATGTCGTAGTAGATAGCCAATCCAATCCCGTCGGACCTCTTTTAAACAGTGCGAACGCAAACGAGTTTGGTAGCAGCACCACACTTGATTCAGAGCAGAATAACGATAGCCTTGTGTCGATGAGCAACGATCGGCGCGCCTTAATACTGACCAGTAACACTACCGACGAACCAATACTAGGTAATTGGCATCAGTGTGCGAGCGACAATTATTATTACC
>KZ063852.1:12658-29688 GCA_002091835.1 Anopheles maculatus | reverse complement strand
CTCTCCTGTATCCGCTCCGTTCAGGTGTCTGTTGAAGTAGCACTTCCACCTATCGATCACCTCTCGCTCGTCCGACAGGATATCTCCCTCCGCGTTGCGGCACATGGCGATCATGGGAGTAAAACCGCTTCGTGCCGCATTCAGCATCCTGTAGAACTTACGAGTTTCCCCCGACTGAGATAACTGTTGCATCAGCTGCTCGTCCGATTCCTCGAAGCTGCGCTTCTTGTCCTGGAAGTGTCGCGTCTGCTGCCTTCTCAGTCGTGTGTAGTTCTCCACGTTCTGCCGGGATGTAAATTATTAAAATGACTTAATAATTCCGTGAACATCAAAAAAGTTCAACTAATCGTGCTAATGCTAAACTAAATTAAACATGTTTTTTTTAAATATAAATCAAACTTAAATAACAAAAAAGAATCCTGCTTGAGAAAAGATTTAATATGCTTTTCTTTCTCCATTTTCACAGAGTTTCTCCACCTTACCAGTAGCTCGTCCGGATTAACGGCCACATTTGAGCAAAACAAAGGAACACCCATGTGGCAGAAGGATCTGTCCAGCCCGGTAGTTGCCGTCTTTCTGCTCGGCTCGGAAGGGCTGCTGAGTGTACCGTTCCAAACCGTGTCGGACGAGGTGCTGCAGGACATCAACGAACGGGCCAAGAGTGGCAACTTTGACAACATGAAGCTATTGTAAGAATTGCCAACGACGATTCCTGTTGAACGAACGGCCGGTATTAAGAGCTCATTTTTCTACTCCTCTAGTGAAACCGTTTACATTGGTGAGGCTGGTAACAATCTGTACGCGATACCTTCGCTGGTGGACAAAAATACTGCCACACTGCCATCGGAACCGACGATCAATTTGTTGGGTGGCCCGGCAAAGGGTCGACCATCATCGGCGTTCGGTGGAAATGGTCAAGCAGACGCTTCGGGGCGGGAACTGATTGCAAAAGCATCCCGTATTGGTGGCAAGAATGAAAACATTATAATACTCGGACACTACCAAACACCCAAAACGGACGACCGCATCAAGCTCGACATTGTACCGAGTGGGCCCGCATCGATGGGGAAAGATTTCTGGAAGCATCAGGAACTGTCCACCATGCTAGTCGGTGGTCCGCCCGGTTTGCCCAAGCTGAACGTACCCAAAACCACCAACACGATTGGCGTACAGACGGATGACGACGAGCCGGATGAGCCGGAGCTTGCGTACGGAGAAACGAACGAAACAAGCTCAACGAAGCTGCAGGCCAGTACGGATCTTATTCGCGCCCTGTTCGGTCGGTTGTACATGGACACGAAGCTGTGGCTTGATGCGCAGCCAAACAAGCTGCCCACGATGCTGATGATCGCGCTTTTCGGTTTGGTGATCTTTGGCTTTTGGTACATCCATCTGCAGATGAAAGCGCTGCAGGAGCAAAGTCAAAATGGTTCGCAAACGAGCAATTCGAACCGTAGCGGATCGAACGGAAGTGGTGGCAGTGGTGGCGGTGGTGGCAGTTACAGTGAACCGATCGACTTCGGGGATGGCGAGATGCGGGTTGGCAAGATCAATTTCAACACCCAGAGTGTGCTCGGTAAGGGATGCGAAGGGACGTTCGTGTTTCGGGGCACATTTGAGAAGCGCGAGGTTGCTGTGAAGCGCATTTTACCGGGATGCTTCACGTTGGCCGATCGAGAGGTGACCCTGTTGCGGGAGAGCGATGCACACGAAAATGTGGTGCGTTACTTCTGTACCGAGCAGGACCGACAGTTCCGCTACATCGCGGTAGAGCTGTGTGCCGCAACGCTGCAGGATTATGTAGACGGTAAAGGCACGTCTACGGTGGTGGCGGCCAACAGAGTGACCGTCGGTTTCCTGCGCACAAAGATCTCCGCACTCGACATTCTCCGACAGGCGACCAGCGGTTTGATGCATCTGCACTCACTCAGCATTGTCCATCGGGACATTAAGCCACAAAACATTTTGCTCTCGCTGCCCGACAACAGGCACCGGGTAAGGGCGATGATATCGGACTTTGGGCTGTGCAAAAAGCTTAACTACGGCAAGGCAAGTTTCTCCCGCCGGTCCGGTGTGACCGGTACCGATGGATGGATCGCACCGGAAATGCAACGGGGCCAGCGTGCAACGACATCGGTGGACATCTTTTCGCTTGGCTGCGTATTCTATTACGTACTTTCGGATGGGTTCCATCCGTTTGGGGACAATCTGAAACGTCAGGCAAACATCCTCTCGAACGAGTACGATCTGGGGATGTTAAGAAGGGAAAACGCGCAACCCGACTGTCGCACGATACTGGCGGAAGAAATCGTTAGCGATATGATACAATCGGACCCGGGCAAAAGGCCCTCAGCGAAGACGGTGGCGAATCATCCGTTGTTTTGGACAAATGAGCGTATACTCGCCTTCCTGCAGGATGTGAGCGATCGGGTGGAGAAGCTCGAAGTTATGACCGAACCGCTGCGGTCGCTAGAGAAAAATGCCCGCTACGTTGTGCGGGACGATTGGAGCAAATACTTGGATGCGGAAATAACGGCCGACTTGAGAAAGTTCCGCGGTTACCAGGGTTACAGTGTGCGAGATCTTTTGCGCGCGTTAAGAAATAAGGTATGTGGTACGGCTGTCCGTGATCGCACAAATCAAATGATTAATATTGGTTTTGTGTATTACATTTTTTAGAAACATCACTACCATGAACTGACGCCATCCATGCAGCGTGCACTCGGCACGATACCGCATCAATTTACACAGTACTGGATCAGTCGGTTTCCACGCTTGCTGTCTCACAGCTATCACGCACTTGCCGACAGCTCGCGGGAACCAATCTTTAGGCACTATTACAATGACGACGAGGACACGGAACATGCGAGCGGCAGTTCTGCTGTACCTTCCCAGTCCAATGGGTACAAATTTTCCAAACCACACTATTTCAACCAGGAAAACAACGATAATTATGACCTAATCCGGTACTATGAAACGGCACAATTGTTGAAAAATAGCACAAAAAGCCCAAAACGTCGACCGGCTGGGTCGGACGGGCAAGAAGGAATGACGACACCGGACCGAAAGCTCGGAACCGGAACAGCAAACAAGCGTGGAACGTATAATTTTACGAAAACTAGTACGGGAGGTTTCATAACCCGACAGCAAATGCGAGAGTCAGCTGAATCGGGAATGGACGATCAGCAGCAACGATCGGCAGCGAATGTTGTAACAAATAGCATCCCTAGCACTGGTGTGAAAGAAACGCTAAATGGGGAAGGTACTTTTGCTACTAATCAGAGGAGAAGATACACTCCCGCCAGTGGTGATCAAGATAATCATCAGCATACAGTGAACCAAACTAACGTAAGAAGGCGCGAGGTGCCAACGAAAGTGACGTGGAATTTAGATGCAATGGTTGCACAGAAAGAGGACCAGCAATGAGTGAGCATTTCGTTTGTGTTTTTAAGTTGCTTATCGCGTTGTTTTAGTTATGTTATGAGTTATCTTAATTGGCTAGGAAAATTTAAATTGTTTAGGCGCGTTGAACGGTGCAATATGATCTTTTATTTTAAGTTCGATTTCTTTGCTGTTTTGAGAAATCTTGGCCTGCCGTTTCCTGGCTTACTAGATTTTATTTACCTGTAGCTTGGATATTTCTACGTACAGGCAGCTCGGATGAGGATTTGGTTCATGCTTGTTAGCAACTAATCCCTGAAGCACTAATCTTGGATTAGTAATTGCATTACTCTATCGGGAGTAACTATACGCCGTGATAAAGCTTTTGATCACACTAGTGTTTACCTTCTTAAGCGATAAGGCCCAAACCGCGATTAATCCATTGCTCATCGGTTGTTCAACGCTCTCGCTTGAATCGCTGATACCGAATCAGCTTTTGGTATAATTTTCTGTTCGCACGGTCGATGTTGAGAAATGCACGTACGGGTCCGGAAAGTCGAATTAGTTTAGGGACGGCTGAACGGAATGACGAAATCTTAATCATACTTCAAATCACACCTTTTTACTACCTTAGTCTGTGATATCGTGTGGGGTAGCGTTTAAGTAAGTTCAGATCGATGGAGGGTGCAAACCTCCGTCGTGCGCCACAAGTTTACTTGTGGCATAGTGATAATTTTGTACTGATTAGGAAAGCAGCACGATAACACTAATAGTAGGGAAAATATACACACACATGTCACGCAAGTGTGCAAGTACGCGCTGCAGTTACACTTTGTGGCCAATTAGATAGTGTGTAAGTGTATGCGTTACTAGCGAGGACCCTAAAAACTGCACAATGGTTGGCAGCGCTTTTTATCGGATAAGTAAAAATAAAGCGCATTTACTGTGGGATAATTAAAAACAGAAGTTTGCTAAGCTGCGGTTCTGAGACGTGAAAGAAATGTTACACCACTTATGTTGTGTTTACTATTATTATTTTCTTAGTAAAACAACAGTTGTTTAATCAGTGACCTAAATAGAGGTTAGCGAAAACTCGGCTACCGCAAACGGAGCAATTTTTTGGCACGTGTTTTAAACGCTTTGTAATGGAAAGGAATTTTGAATCGTTTAGAAACTTGACTAACTATCGTTTATTTTGGTGTAACGATGTATAAAAACTTGTTAATTCATCATGTCCAATGCTTGTGAAATCCCGATGACGAGGAATATCTAGTTCTATCTACGCACCCCGTTTCCACCAGATTGGCAGTTGTTTGATAAACGCCTTCGGTTTGTCCAATGTACAAGTTAACAGGCGCCAAGCTCGTGTTTCTTCCACGTGCTCGGCTTTAGAATTATTTAGATGGGGTTTTGTGTGAGAGAACGAGAGAGAGAGAGAGAGAGACAGAGCGGACGCAACAGACAAGTTGTATGTGTGTATGACCGCGCACAGGCACACTTACCCAACTAACCAAACCACATTCTCTCGAATTTATTAACATTTTAGCATTTCAATAACCATTTTGTTTTCTGTTCTATGCTCCCTGAATACCTGGGGATTTAGGAGTATTCCAAATACTTCTGGTAGAATTCTGGTAGGAGGACATCAAGAGCCACCTTTAGCCTCCCGGCCACGAGAGCTGAAAAACTTTTTCGGCACTCATTTTTTCAAGGTTTGAGTGTTGAAAAAGTTTTTAAAGAAATGTAGAAGGTCCAGGAAAAAGGGATTGAAAAAAAGTTGACATTTTTTTGACAGGTCAAAATGTAAACAAACATGCACATTTACAGTATATGACAAAATATGCGACACTCCTCATTCCGCTCCATTTTATTTTGGACATATTTTTAACTCAGTTTTTATATTGTAGTAAATGTTTCACCGTTCTTCTTCTTTCTTGGCCTTACGACCTCTTAAGATCATGCCTGCCATTTCTGGCTTACTAGACTTATTGTTACCGCATAGTTGGATAGTCAGTCCTCACTATGGGGGAACGGCCCAGATGAGACTTGAACCCCGGTCCTGCCGTGTGAAGACCGGCGCCGTTGTCGCATCTACCACCGGGCCGCCCCGGATTATTTCGCCGTTAAATAATCTTAATAAATTTTATAAGACTATTCACCTTATTTCAAATGTGTTATATACGAAAAACCTTCTAAAAATGAATTATCTTGTTCAAACAGAATGTTCGTATATATCTTGTAACATACTGTGAATGTGTGTTGAAGAGTAGGAAAACAATATAGAGCACAGTGTGATGAGTGCCGCAGCCGTACCATAATGTAAGTTGTGAAAGAGATAACCAGTTCGCTGTAAATTTTCAACATGCTGATGTGTAGACCCCGGCAATGGCGAGAGCCTGAAAATCTTTTTCAAAACTCATTTTTTCGTTTGAAAATTTTTTTCAGCTCTCGTGGCCGGGAGGCTTTTGAATTGTTAATTATATTATTGAAAATGTGTTAGACAGGGAACTATTAATTTTTAAATGGCCTCTGTAGTGTGAGTGAGAGTGATGTTACTCTTCGCGAGAGAGAAAATCAATCAAGAAGAGTGCGTGGCAATCATCAAAATTAGTTGGGCAGCCGCAGGGTAGTCAAATGCACGGCTGAACATAAGAATTACAGGTACTGTGCACAAATCTAGAGAATGTAAAGCATTTCTTCGAATGTACCCCTGCAACTTGTGGGCCAAGCAATTTAGGGATGTATTTGAAGAAAACCAGGTACAACATTTGCTAGCCGGAACCGGAACAGCAAACAAGCGTGGAACGTATAATTTTACTAAAACTAGTACGGGAGGTTTCATAACCCGGCAGCAAATGCGAGAGTCAGCTGAACCGGGAATGGACGATCAGCAGCAACGATCGGCAGCGAATGTTGTAACAAATAGCATCACTAGCACTGGTGCGAAAGAAACGCCAAATGGGGAAGGTACATTTGCTACTAATCAGAGGAGAAGATACACTCCCGCCAGTGGTGATCAAGATAATCATCAGCATACAGTGAACCAAACTAACGTAAGAAGGCGCGAGGTGCCAACGAAAGTGACGTGGAATTTAGATGCAATGGTTGCACAGAAAGAGGACCAGCAATGAGTGAGCATTTCGTTTGTGTTTTTAAGTTGCTTATCGCGTTGTTTTAGTTATGTTATGAGTTATCTTAATTGGCTAGGAAAATTTAAATTGTTTAGGCGCGTTGAACGGTGCAATATGATCTTTTATTTTAAGTTCGATTTCTTTGCTGTTTTAAGAAATCTTGGCCTGCCGTTTCCTGGCTTATTAGATTTTATTTACCTGTAGCTTGGATATTTTTCTACGTACATGCAGCTCGGATGAGGATTTGGTTCATGCTTGTTAGCAACTAATCCCTGAGGCAACTAATCAAGATTAGTAATTGCATTACTCTATCGGGAGTAACTATACGCCGTGATAAAGCTTTTGATCACACTAGTGTTTACCTTGTTTTAAGCGATAAGGCCCAAACAGCGATTAATCCATTGCTCATCGGTTGTTCAACGCTCTCGCTTGAATCGCTGATACCGAATCAGCTTTTACTGTTCGCACGGTCGGTGTTGAGAAATGCACGTACGGGTCCGGAAAGTCGAATTAGTTTAGGGACGGCTAAACGGAATGACGAAATCTTAATCATACTTCAAATCACACCTTTTTACTACCTTAGTCTGTGATATCGTGTGGGGTAACGTATAAGTAAGTTCAGATCGATGGAGGGAGCAAACCTCCGTCGTGCGCCACAAGTTTACTTGTGGCATAGTGATAATTTTGTACTGATTAGGAAAGCAGCACGATAACACTAATAGTAAGGAAAATATACACATATGTCACGCAAGTGTGCAAGTACGCGCGCTGCAGTTACACTTTGTGGCCAATTAGACAGTGTGTAAGTATATGCGTTACTAGCGAGGACCCTAAAAACTGCACAATGGTTGGCAGCGCTTTTTATCGGATAAGTAAAAATAAAGCGCATTTACTGTGGGATAATTAAAAACAGAAGTTTGCTAAGCTGCGGTTCTGAGACGTGAAAGAAATGTTACACCACTTATGTTGTGTTTACTATTATTATTTTCTTAGTAAAACAACAGTTGTTTAATCAGTGACCTAAATAGAGGTTAGCGAAAACTCGGCTACCGCAAACGGAGCAATTTTTTGGCACGTGTTTTAAACGCTTTGTAATGGAAAGGAATTTTGAATCGTTTAGAAACTTGACTAACTATCGTTTATTTTGGTGTAACGATGTATAAAAACTTGTTAATTCATCATGTCCAATGCTTGTGAAATCCCGATGACGAGGAATATCTAGTTCTATCTACGCACCCCGTTTCCACCAGATTGCCATTAAAACCTCAGCTGTTTGATAAACGCCTTCGGTTTGTCCAATGTACAAGTTAACAGGCGCCAAGCTCGTGTTTCTTCCACGTGCTCGGCTTTAGAATTATTTAGATGGGGTTTTGTGTGAGAGAACGAGAGAGAGAGAGAGAGAGAGACAGAGCGGACGCAACAGACAAGTTGTATGTGTGTATGACCGCGCACAGGCACACTTACCCAACTAACCAAACCACATTCTTTCGAATATTTTTAATCCCGAATTTAGGAACATTTTAGCATTTCAATAACCATTTTGTTTTTGTTCTATGCTCCCTGAATACCTGGGGATTTTGGAGTATTCCAAATACTTCTGGTAGAATTCTGGTAGGAGGACATCAAGAGCCACCTTTAGCCTCCCGGCCACGAGAGCTGAAAAACTTTTTCGGTACTCATTTTTTCAAGGTTTGAGTGTAGAAAAAGTTTTTCAAGAAATGTAGAAGGTCCACGAAAAAGGGGTTAAAAAAAAGTTGAAATTTTTTTGACAGATCAAAATGCAAACAAACATGCACAGTTACAGTATATGACAAAATATGCGACACTCCTCATTCCGCTCCATTTTATTTTGGACATATTTTTAACTCAGTTTTTATATTGTAGTAAATGTTTCGCCGTTAAATAATCTTAATAAATTTTATAAGATTATTCACCTTATTTCAAATGTGTTATATACGAAAAACCTTCTAAAAATGAATTATCTTGTTCAAACAGAATGTTCGTATATATCTTGTAACATACTGTGAATGTGTGTTGAAGAGTAGGAAAACAATATAGAGCACAGTGTGATGAGTGCCGCAGCCGTAACATAATGTAAGTGTGAAAGAGATAACCAGTTCGCTGTAAATTTTCAACATGCTGATGCGTAGACCCCGGCAATGGCGAGAGCCTGAAAATCTTTTTCGAAACTCATTTTTTCGTTTGAAAAAGTTTTTCAGCTCTCGTGGCCGGGAGGCTTTTGAATTGTTAATTATACCATTGAAAATGTGTTAGACAGGGAGCTATATATTTTTAAATGGCCTCTGTAGTGTGAGTGAGAGTGATGTTACTCTTCACGAGAGAGAAAATTAGTCAAGAAGAGTGCGTGGCAGTCATCAAAATTAGTTGGGCAGTCGCAGGGTAGTCAAATGCACGGCTGAACATAAGAATAACAGGTACTGTGCACAAATCTAGAGAATGTAAAGCATTCCTTCCAATGTACCCCTCCAACTTGTGGGCCAAGCAATTTAGGGATGTATTTGAAGAAAACCAGGTACAACATTTGCTAGCGAATTAGACACGCCTGCTCTCATGGAATCCTTTCCATCATCGTGGAATTCGAGCCGGTTTCATTCCATCACCGTCTGTCCGTCAGTACGCCGGCGTTGCTTGTCTGTCACAACGCGGTTGTCTCCATAAATCTACAAACAAAACAAATAAGTTGTACGTGAAAGCTTTTAGTACAAGTGCGGGAGATAGTGATAACGATCGCACACACGTTGGTGTAAGTGGACACGAACTTGTTTAAACAACCGCATCCCACACACGCTTCTACCACCCACCCGGTGACGCGCCACCCCTTCCAGCAGCCACAAAACTCTTGACGCTCCATCAATTCCACAAACCACGTGCTTATTTGCAGCAGTTCGCAACAAGATTTAGTAGCATCAGAGGGAAACGGTGTTAAAAACGGCAACAAAATGGTGTGCGCTTTGAAGATGAAAGATCTGGCCATAAAGCTGTTCGAAATCAACGCGTTCAAGTTTGGTGATTTTAAGATGAAGGTCGGCATTAACTCGCCGGTTTACTTTGATTTGCGCGTGATCGTAAGCCACCCGGATGTGATGGTAAGTTTGTGGAGCACGGTTGTGTCACGGTTGAAACACCACCGGCCAGCCGGTTAGCTGTTAACAGACTCAAGGTTAACGCGTGGTACGCGTTGGATCAATTAAAGATATTAATGTTTTCGGGGTGGTTTTGTTTTTGCTCACAACACCTCACCAGGACACGCTCGCAGATATGCTGCAGGAGTTCATTTACGACAAGAAGCTGAACACGTCCGGGGTACATTTGTGTGGTGTGCCGTACACAGCGTTACCCTTGGCAACGCTTATTTCAATTAAGGCCAATAAACCGATGCTGATACGACGCAAGGAGGCGAAAAAGTATGGAACGAAAAAATTGATCGAGGGCAAATTCAACGCTGGCGATATGTGTCTCATCATCGAGGATGTGGTTACGTCCGGATCGAGCATTTTGGAAACGGTGGATGATCTCCGGTCCGAGGGTAAGTTCCAAACGAACGTGCCCGTGCGGGAAAGCTAAATAAACAACCCATAATATTTGCCACCGTAGGATTAATCGTGACCGACGCAGTTGTTGTGGTCGATCGGGAGCAGGGTGGTGCACAGAACACGGAAGAGGGTGGCGTACGAATGCATTCCCTGTTCACGCTGTCCTATCTGCTGCAGACTTTGCTGGAAGCGAAACTGATCGAGGAAAGCACGGTGAAGGCGGTTGCCAAATACATTGAAGCGTGTCAGATCCGTAGCGACGGATCGTTCATCAAAAACGGTACCACGGTGGTGAATGATCTGAGCCGCACGCGCATGAGCTTCAAGGCACGTACCGATCTTGCCAAGTGTCCACTGGCGAAGGAGCTGTTGAAGGTAATGGCAACGAAAAAGACGATGCTTTGCCTGGCTGCCGATTTGACCAACAGTGAGGAAATTCTGAACCTTGCCGACGCTGTCGGTCCGTACATTTGTCTGCTGAAAACGCACTGTGACATTATATCGGACTTTAGCGAGCAGTTTGTACGATCGCTACAATCGCTTGCCCGGCAGCACAATTTTCTGCTGATGGAAGATCGCAAATTTGCTGACATTGGTAATACGGTCGCACAGCAGTATGGCGGTGGGCTGTATCGCATCGCTGACTGGGCAGATCTGGTTACCGTGCACGCACTGCCCGGTCAAGGCGTACTGAAGGGGCTGAAATCGGCCATCGGTGTGGATAAAACGGTTGCTTCGCGGGGTGTTTTTCTGCTTGCCGAGATGAGTACCGAGGGTGCGCTGACGGATGAGAAATATTCGACCGCAACGATGAAGATGGCGACCGAGATGGATACGGATTTTGTGGCCGGTATCGTCTGTCAAAGCAAGGATCTGGTTGCATCGCCCGGTTTGCTGCAGCTGACGCCGGGCGTTAAGCTGCAGGAAGGTGTCGATGGACTCGGCCAACTGTACGATAGCCCGGAACGGGTGGTAAAGGAACGCGGGGCCGATGTGTGTGTGGTTGGGCGTGGGATTCTGGCCTCGAAAACACCGTCGGAAACGGCCCGTATCTACCGTGACCGGCTGTGGGAAGCTTATTTGGAGCGGATCGCAGTGGAAAAGAATGGGGATGCTAATTAGTGTACGCTGTAGTGTAGCCGGAGACCACCATTAACATGCTTGAACGCTTCTAGTACTGCAATAGTTTTAAAGTTCAAAAACACAACGACCTGTATGCAACAACATGAAAGACGAAGACAGATTTATCATTCGGAACCGATTGTGATATGTTTAAGAAAAGATTTCTTTATTGAAAAAAACAAAAAGCTAAATACACCACCTTGTAACTGGATTCCAACAAACGGAGATTTTTCGTAATAATTATCAGCATTTTTTCACTTTCCGTCCGGATTGTTGTTATTTGCTATTTTGTAATTTGAAATTAATATTATTCTCGAATTTTATTATATTGTTTAAACAAATATCAAAACATTGTCTGAAGAATGTTGTTCTTAACTGTGATGGCTTAAAAGAACTCTCAGCTATGCGGTATTATATCTTCTCTATACATGCCACGTTTCTGTGCACTCTTCCAGTGCATTTAAGAAGCGAATCAGTTCGTGTTTGTTCCAAGGAACCAATGTTCTACATGCCATCAGATTATTTGTGGCTCTTGTTTTCTTCTCTTTTGTTGAATATTTTCCATTTCACCCTATATTTAATTAATCGCTGTTGTTCTTTTCATTACTAGCATCTTGGGCCGCTTTGTTTTTCTTGTCCAATGCTAGCTGGCGCAGTATACCCCGGGTCATGATGTTCAGTATCTCCATCTGTGTCTCGTAATAGATGTAATCGTCCTTCAGGCAGCTCATCTGAGCGCCCACGAATAGGCCCATGCTTTTGTGTCGATCGTTCGGACTAGAAAGAGTGATTTTGTTTAACGGTGTCAGATTAGCCAATGGGTCTATAGATGGCTCCAGAACGGGAACATTGTTAGCGGGTTCATCAGCAGGTGGTGCAGGTGACAGTGCCCGGTGCGATTGTTGATCGTCCGCTGCAGCGACGGCCGTAATACGTGCCACCTTACGATCCTCGCGATCCACAAACCGACTTTCGCGCTTGTGTGCGGTAGAAGTGCCGGGCAAAATGGGTTTCAGCTCGAGCGCCTTAATGTCCTTCATGTCGATCGGATTGATTTCGTAGTGTACCTCCGTCTCGTACTCCATCTCTTCCCCGGAATCGGCACCGTGCAGTTCGCCCGGCGACGCCGAACCGTCCTTCCGTACGATCGATACTTTGAACGTGTTGCTGCTTTCGTCCGGGTCTTGCTTCCAGCTATCGATATCGCCCTGCGACAGATTTATCGAACAGTTGCCACCGGTACGCGGTTTGATGTGGTGATGCAAAAAGTTTAGCCCCTTAAACCACCAGACCGTCGGATGGTACTCAGAACCGTTCTGCGAGTGGCGCCGTATTTTCGTCAATTCCTGGCCAAACTGTGTACGCAGCGTCTGTATCTTCCGGACGACATCCTTCATCGTCGTTTCCGGACGCTGCTGGCGCACATCTTCTACTATCTCCTGGAGCGCATTCCCACGAACGGTTTTATTGTAATAGCGCGAATGACGCATATCGTACAGTACCGGATGCTTCTTGTACGCCTGGATCAGCAGTTCCGTGGCATCGCGCCTCCAGTCTACGGACATGGTGGTGCTGTGTACTCCCAACTGTAGTCTACAACTGTTGCTTTATGCACGCGACGCTTTTGGATTCCGGTTTTTGGCGAGCAGGTAGAGAAAAACTAACTTGCACCAAACACGGGTTGCACACAAAACGGGCAAAATGTTTGACGCTGCAAGCTGTACGTGCTACCACCGAGCAAAGCAATTACCTTGTATGCTGCTGTACGCTTTCAACTGTCCCGTCCAACGATCTGTTGTTGTGGAAGAAGACACAATGAATTAAAATATGCTTCATTATCTTTACGCAAACATTATTATACCTATTACAGGTACAGTCAATAGTAAAAATAAGTAAAACGTATTCGATAATGTTGGCCACGGAACAATAAATACACAGCTAGCGTATCACATTTCCAAGAAACTGACGCTTTCCCCTCCTATTGATGCTTGACAAGCGCTCACCACCACTACATGCGCACAACAACTTGTACCGAACGAAGGTTGCACACAACACAGGGTGGTCAGCGGCATAATATTGTCGGCATTGTATGCGTTCGTTATTTTCTTCCAAGCACGAGGTGTGCATAGACAAGGTGTGTACACATTGTGCCAGCACCAACAACAGTACAGGGCGGCAATTGTGGAATTAAAAGTTGATTTTGTAACCGTTTTTTTACAGTTTTTGTTTACCTGTTGCATTGCAAGCAGGGACGAATTTCGAAGAATATTTAGTTTCATAGAAAATAAAACATATGCTTTAAGTTTTTAACGAAAAACTGTATAAATGTCCTTTGTTTGAAATGATTTATCAAACATGTAAGAAAAATTAACTCTCTAGTTTGAACGTAGTAAATATTTGCTAACGTGTTTGAACTATAAATTGCTTTATTTGTGGTTGTCATATTGCCATATACAGTATGATTTGGGATTTGAAGATTGAATTAAAGAAACCACCACTGAAACACGTGTTATTTTCAAGCTATTTCATCTGATTTGCAAGTCTCATTGCTTTATTCAATACTCCAATTCTGGACAGTTAACAGCAATGTACTGTTTGGTACCTTCCCTTATCTCCTTGTAAAAGTCGTCATAGTCTGGAAACTCGGCCGTCACTTTCTTAACCCAGCTTCTAATTCCAGGATAACGCTCCAGATCGTACCTTAGCCATTCGAGCGTAGTAATGCTTCCAAGCACAAAGATATCCCCCAACGTTAGATGATCGGCAGCAATAAACGATCGTTCGGTGACGAACTTTTCCGTCAGATCGAGAGCCTTCTGTAGCTTCCGTTCCAGTTCCACAGACACACGTTTGTTCGCAAGCAATTCATCAATACCGGCAAGCACGTTCTTGTAGAGCGTTCCGATGTCGAAGAATAGGCGTTGGTTTACGACCGATCGTACTTTGGGATCTTGCGGGTAGAGAACGCCGTCCTGATCGTACTTTTGCACCAGATAAAGAGCAATAGCGTACGACTCCCAGACCACATGTCCGTCATCCACCAAAGTTGGGATCGTATGCTGAGGGTTCAGCTGAATAGTATCAAATGAATCGTTAAACATTCGTTGATCCGTTGCACTTATATCACATTAACAAAAGCATTAAGAGCGTGCGATCACTTACCTTCGTCAGTGCCGCTACATCAGCAGCGACATTAATGTCCGACTTCTTAACGTTAAGCGAAATGCCCAACTTTTTCGCCACAAGAAGTACATTCTGGCACGGCGGTGATACGATGTCACTGTAAAGCTCCATGGTGAAATTTTAACGATCGCAATTCGTAAGATACGAAAACAGTGCACTGAACGGACACGGTACCGGTCTGCCGACTGGCCTAATGTTTTATAGGCAGGCGAGAATTTGGAATGAGCGACAGATTATCAGTTATCTCACTACTACTTTGCAACGCGACGCATGTTTGGAGCATGTTTGGCTATCTGTGTGACTGTGGAAGCATCAATGAGCGTTCGTCTAGCGCAGGTTCTGAGCCCTAACGGGTGGGGCAGGAGAAGCAAACAAACGGTTAGGAAGTCATTACCGCGGAATATGCGTAGATAACGCGCCACTGATTGATTTTCATTCGGCAGTGCCAGACATTGGAATAAGTCTGGGAGATTTTTGTGGGGAAAAATGGGAACGCTTAGCGATAGGACAGAGTGCTATACATGTTGCATTCCATTTATGGCATGAGTATAGTAATCATTTGGCAGCGGTTTTTGGTAGTGGCTTTGACTTACGTGCAGTTGTGCAATATTTTTATTCACACAACAGATATGCGATAAGAGTTGCACAACTCTTTGCGTCTCGGCCCAGGTTAAAAATAAAAGATTAAATCATTTTCTAACATACCGCAGACTTCAAATAGGTTCATGAACATTTTGATTGCATACATGTAGGCGCAGTAAAATAAGTTCGTTCGGAATGACGTCAATTGAAGTAATACAGAGCTATTAATAGCATAAAACAAAATATCATGAACTCTAGTAAATGTAATGCACAAGTGATATAAAAGTTCCCCACACTGTACGCCGTTGCACCTATCAATTCCGTCCAAAATTGCATACCCTACAACCCTAATAACGGTAGCATTTTACAAGCCCAACAATAATCCATCATACCCAACGCTCCACCGTTCTGTGGTGTATAAATAACGCGTCCCCGTAGACAGTGGCCCGATTTTGTCTGTCTGCACTGGGATGGATCTGTACTACAACATTCTGTCGCCACCGTCGCGTGCCATACTGCTGCTCGGCGAAGCGCTGCACCTGAAGTTCAACCTGATCAGTCTGGACGTACACCGGAAAGATTATGTGAATGCTTTTTTCCACAGCACACGGTACCGACGCTCGTGGTCGATGGTGTTGCCATCTGTGAACCGGGCGCCATTCTGATCTATCTAGCCGAGCAATATGCCCCGGCCGGCAGCACCTACTATCCACCCGATCCATTGCGTCGGGCAATCGTAAATCAGCGGTTACTGTTCGAGTGTGGTACGCTGTACAAGTGCATCTTCGTGTACTACAGTCCGGTCGTGCTGGAACGTGCCGTGCCGGTGGAAACGGATCGTCAAAAGCTGGACGAAGCGGTGGCCGTGTTGGATGGCATTCTGCATCATAGCGCGTTTGTAGCGGGCGATTGCCTTACGGTGGCGGATTACTCGCTAGTTTGCACCGTGTCCATGTTGGTGCTGCTCAAGTTTGAGCTAGCGCCCTACGCAGCTGTGCGTCGATGGTACGAACGGTGCAAGGAGGTGATTGCCGGTTACACCGAACTAACGCAGCGTGCCGTCACGATGTTCCAGAAGTGGATGGAGCAGGAAAATGGCGCTAATCCCCGCAGCGCATAGAAATCTGTCGTGCGATATATGCGAGGGCTCTGGAGGCCTTTATTTTATCAGTTTGCTACCTGTATCATACATAATCGATATCGTCGTGTCATCGTGGTGTAAATTCTGTACGATAAGATTCGCGTGAACCGTACCGTACCCGTCGGTAGGCAGTGTTGTTGGCTGGCCGGCATCGCACAGTCGTGTTGTGTGTTGCATTGTGAGGAAGATGAATTTCTACTACCATCCCGCGTCGCCCTACTGCCGGGCAGTGATGCTGGTGGCGAAAGCTCTCAAGATCAATCTCAACATGCAGTACGTGGATCTGATGAAGGACGAACAGCTGCGACCGTCCTTTACTGCGGTAGGTACAGTTCGTACGCTGAGTGTGTACTTTGTGACACATATCCTCTCTCTCACATATACAGATTAATCCGTTCCATTGCGTGCCGACACTGGTGGACAACGATTTGACGCTGTGGGAGTCACGCGCCATACTGGTGTATCTTGTCGACAAGTACGGACGTACCAATAGCCGTCTCTACCCGAAGGACCCAAAAACGCGTGCGATCATTAACCAACGGCTGTTCTTCGACCACGGTACGCTTGGCACACGGCTGGAGGATTACTTTTATCCACTGTACTTCGAGGGTGCCACGCCCGGTGGTGAAAAGCTCGAAAAGCTCGAAGAAGCGCTCGGCTGGCTGAACGACTATCTTATCGCGAATCCGTACGCCGCCGGACCAAACATGACGCTGGCGGATTACAGTTTGGTCGCGACCGTTTCTTCGCTCGAGGTGGTCCAGTACGATCTCAGCAAGTATCCGGCCATTGCGGCCTGGTACGAGGGCTGCAAGGCAACGATCGCCGACTATCAGGAGATCAACGAGAGTGGAATGCAACAGTACCGGGCGTACTTCGAATCGGGACTGCATCCCATTGCCTCATGCACCGTGTCCCTGTCTTTCGGATGACCTC
>KZ063851.1:17463-36018 GCA_002091835.1 Anopheles maculatus | reverse complement strand
CGTCGGTGCAGAACTTCCCTTTTATCGTTCAGTTTAGCTCTGGCAGTTCATAGTACACAACACGCAGCGGATCCCACCACAAGCACAACATGATCTTCTTGTCGCGAATATTAGGCCTAGCTGTCGGTGATGTATATCGCCGAGACATGTCGCACAGCACTTTGAATTATCGAGATGGATAAACTTTTCAACACACTCCATCTGAATGACAATTTGTAGGAAATTAGAGCTAAATGATGATACTACAAAATTGACAGTGTGTTGCCAGGTTGAACTAATTGTCTTATAACGGAACCACACACAATCATTTATACTCGTGATAGTTTTCTTAATTTTCTAAGGTAAATTAGGTAAGGTAATAAATGGAGGCGCCTAGTACGTGTGAAGGTAATGGAGGCGCCTAGTGCGTGTGCAGGTAATGGAGGCGCCTGGTGTTTTTGAATATTTTTAAAGAACGAATTATCGTTAGTTCGTCGTAATGTGCGCAGTGCAATCCTTTCACGTAGCAAAATGACTTCTTTAAATGCTTGGCTAAAACGTTCCAATTTTCGTCGGTGCAGAACTTCCCTTTTATCGTTCAGTTTAGCTCTGGCAGTTCATAGTACACAACACGCAGCGGATCCCACCACAAGCACAACATGATCTTCTTGTCGCGAATATTAGGCCTAGCTGTCGGTGATGTATATCGCCGAGACATGTCGCACAGCACTTTGAATTATCGAGATGGATAAACTTTTCAACACACTCCATCTGAATGACAATTTGTAGGAAATTAGAGCTAAATGATGATACTACAAAATTGACAGTGTGTTGCCAGGTTGAACTAATTGTCTTATAACGGAACCACACACAATCATTTATACTCGTGATAGTTTTCTTAATTTTCTAAGGTAAATTAGGTAAGGTAATAAATGGAGGCGCCTAGTACGTGTGAAGGTAATGGAGGCGCCTAGTGCGTGTGCAGGTAATGGAGGCGCCTGGTGTTTTTGAATATTTTTAAAGAACGAATTATCGTTAGTTCGGTTTGATTCTATTCAGCATTTAAACATGTTTCGTCTGCATGATTCAAGCATGCAGTACAACTGAAGCAGCAATTACTTTTACAATCATATGGAAACCTCCGAAAACTACTTTTCCTTGAGTACGAAGCAAACCAGCCCTCCATCACGTATTCTTGAGCCAGCAGATCCTCTGGCACTGTTGCATTCTGGTGCATCTGGTTAGCATCCAGGGTATGGGAACGGATTTATTTAACTCTACTCGCTGAAATTCTATGCGGTCGGGAGGACATCCACTGTAATGGCATCTAAGGTAACGGCGTCCACTGGAAATGCCCGCCCGGGTGTATAAATCCCGTCCCGAGGTGCCACGTAACCGTCGGATCGTATCGCTCGACCGATGAATGTGCGATCCGGCATCGTCGCCACCGTCGTAGATCCCGGCCCAGCTTTGCCATGAATGGATTCACCATTTCCCTGCCCATTTTGTTTTTACTCTTCCTTTTGCCGTTGTGTTTTTTTGGTTTCCTCATCTCCTCAGCGCTCCGGAAGGTTCTATGGTGCGCGGTTTTTGGCGGATACGCTTGGCGGGCAAACACGGGCAGGCGGGGTTTTTGCAACCGGACCCGCGCGGCCCTCACGGTTTGCCGGTGTAGAACACGAAAATAAATTTCCGGGTAATTTATGTTGAATAAATTTCATGTGTATATGAGAAGCGCCATAAATATTGTCTGTTTCAACATGAATACGTAATTTATTTTCGCGCTCTCGAGCATCGAGCCTTTGCCCAACTATCTCGTTCACTATCAACACACATTAACACGCTGTTTCGCTGTTCGCCATTTCGCTTCGGACCGTGCCAAGGCAAATGGCAGGGGTTTTGCTTGCTCGCTCCGACACAAACACACACACATACACGTAGCTCCACACACGGTGAGGCCGACGACTCTTTGTTTGCCGATCTAATATTCTTTCCTACTCCTACTTTATCTTCCATCTGTTTGCACTTTTGCATCAGGGTGGCCTTAATGGTGGCATTTGTTGGAAAATTGATGTCATTGAATGGGGATTTTATCCTTGGGCGAGTAATGGACCCGAGTGCACGTAGCCAGCACCCCGATCCGGGTGGAACACTGAGCGTACATGGGATTGTGTGCGAGTGAGGAATGGAATTGTTGTTTTGAATTTTGATTGTGTGTGGTCGTGTGTGTCTTTTTTACATTGTACAAAATTTTGCTACAGTTTGTTTAGATTGAAGCTTCCGATTTATGAGTTATCAAAACAAGGATTATTTGTTGACCGAGCTGTTTGTTGTTATTTTATTGACACCAATTGTTGGTAATTCTAAGCTTGGAACATATTTATTTGAGATGAATAAGGCATTGATTTTCTTACATCTAAACTGCCTCTCATTCGTCACAAACTTAATAAAATAAACATTTGTCCATCTACCCCGACGACATAGTCCCACTGTGCAGAAAATACTATTTTCCCAAAATTGGCTTGTCTAGGCTGGTACGGGAAAGAAAACCGGTTCCGTATTTCATGGCTTTTCTCTACCGAAACCTCGCGAGAAGATCGCTGTCCACGATCCCGAGCCTTTGACGGGAAAGATGCAACGGCCATGTTGGATTCACATTGCCGGACCACGGCATATGGCGGTGGACAGTATCGAGTGCGGTTTTCCGTAGACAACCGAAATATAAATTATGTAATGCAACAGTAAAGCGTATTTTAAACTGTGGAAACATCCGTGAATGTCTACATCGATCACCGCATCACTTGGGCTCGAACGCTCGCATCAGTTAGGATGCAAATGGTCGATGACACCCCTGGGAGGGCACAAGGCAAGGTAAGAGTAGATTGACTAGGTCCGCGGATGAAAACTTTGCAGACTGAACATTTTTTTTTTACCTTTTGGCTTTTTAAATTGATTGTGTAGTCTTTCTTTTTAAATTTGTTTTTAGAACTTTTAAGCTAACTTTAACTGTAACATTACAAAAAAAACACAATTTTATTTTAATGAATACTTTTGATAATACAAGGTAAAACAGAGTTTCTCTCATGTATCTTAATATGCCTGCTAACATAACAATTTTTTTTATGTTATCGTCTAAGAGACGACCAAGAGACGTCTAGTACATGTGAAGCTAATGGAGGCGCTTGTGAGGTGCTTGTGAAGTCAATGGAGAACTTTTATCTTTTTAGGTTTAAAATAATGTTGTAATATCTGTTATGGAGTCTTTGTGGAATCAATATAATTGTGTAGTATGTTGATCGAATGATCGAATCACAAATCCAGATCAATTTAACTTCTGAGCAAAAGAAATGGAGTTGCCAAGTACATGTGAAGGTAATGGATGCGCCTAGTGCCTGGGAAGCTAATGGAGGCGCCAAGTGCCTGGGAAGCTAATGGAGGCGCCTAGTGCCTGGGAAGCTCATGGAGGCGCCTGGTGCCTCTGAAGCTAATGGAGGCGCCTAGTACTTGTAAAGCTTTGGAAGGCTATTGCGTGTAATCCCCGGTAACATTTTCGAACGAATTTAGACCTTAATAGACCATAACTCGACGGTCCCTTAGTCGGTGCTTTAGAAGATCTTAATAGGCCGAAACCGCAACGTTACCTATGTAACGCCTTCATTTTTTCGATAACGGCAAATTCGAATTTTCGGCGATGATTAAATAGACTGTGGGTTTTTCTGTCAGTCGTCTGTATTTGTTTGTTTTGGTTCACAGATGATTTTTTTTTTCGTTAACGACGCGGCGTTCAAGTTTCGCGACTGTAATAAAACAAGAGTTCGCTTCTGCATCGTTTGGCCCATCACTGCGGTCTTCGACATCAAGGGTTACCTAGGGATAAATTAAGCATATGAGGAGATTGTGTGTTAAGGGAACGATGCAAAAATGGTCCACTTTACTCACCTTTAATAATCAGATCCGGAACAAATACAAGCACCATTATCACAGCTACACTGACGGGTCCGTTCACAGCGGGAGTCAGCCGGCTATGCGATCTATTCCAGCGTCACCGTTTGATCCGCCACTGTGTCCATCCATGTTCCACCGGGTAAGGTCTCCACAGCGACAAACCGAACGAAACCCTTCCTCTATATGGCACTGTAGTCACCGCTCTTAACAGATCTGCACATCCAGCTCCAAAACGAAATGCCTTCAACTTTCAAGGCAAAGAAAACAACAGCTGACTTGGCAACGAAAGTTTTTTTCGATCATCCGCACCACACAACAGTCTGATCGGCACCTTGGTGTTGCACTGCGGAACCGTAGCACTTTGTTTACATTCTGATTTTGACACATTGAAAACATCGGCTTTTTTTAACCAAACATCATACTTTCATCGCAAAAAGCTCTAATCATCGCCATTCGGTCACACGATCCACGCGATTATACCGCCATGTATGGAGATTAGATCGATTCTGGTCCATTAGCGCTACGAATGTTACCGGGGATTTGAAACGAGAAATTCAGTTCTTTAGAGTTTAATTTTTTTGCAAGATTCATTTTCATTTTATCACCTTCGGTAACTTTAAGCAGCAAACGTTTCAGTTTTAATCAAGATTTTCTTCAAATTGTAGCAAAATTATGGCAACACAGTCGTAAGGAGAAAGTTAGGATGACTTGAAAACAAACAAACTGAACGCTACAAAACATGTGTTCTGTATCAACTCGTTGCGTTATCCCGTATGCTCGATTCACTCGAACAATCACAACTAATAATCGTTTATAGCACGACGGGAACGTTTCAAGCGCTGGCAAGAGTTGAGTACGAAGAAGCAGGTCAAAAGCAAAGCATCATAGTTGTAAGCATTACCGTAGTAAAATGCTCCCCAACTGGCAGTAAAGCCACGGAACGTAGTACGCAATATGGCAAAGAATTATAGCTACCCATATGTGGATGGCTCGAAACAATTGCTTCACACTGCCTGGCAGCCATCACAAAAAAGAGAACGTCGCGAAATGACGCAAACGAAACGTACCCATGGATGTCCTTTTCCGCCTGCTTTTTTGTTCGTGTTGCTTCGTCCTGCTGCAATATAAATTACAATCATACTCCGGCGATCCTGGTACGGTTCATATGCCAACCCCCGGTTCACCGATTGCTTCAGCACCGATGGTTGGCGGGATATGATTTAGATAAGCCGATTAGATTGTGGCCAGGTTTTCGGCCCGATTCACCCGGCCCCGAGTTGGTCGGCGACGGTCGGGAGTTGCGCAAAAAAGCCGGCGCACCGTTTGAAGCGCCGTTTGAAGTATCGCTCGTAAAAATAAACTTATACAAAATTATATCCACTAATGTGTCATCTGCAACAAGCTCTCGGATGCGAACGCGTGGGTTCTCTAGACTGCCATCGGGGTGGGTTGTGACAGATGTGGTGAATAGAAGCAAGCAGTAACAAAACATACACACACACACACACACAGAGGAGGTAGAATGACTTCGGACGGGGGCACAACGGGAGCGCAAAGGAAAAAAAGAAAGTGAAGAAAGGAAAATAACAAACGTAACGTGAGCAATAAAATGAGGAAAAGAGCAAAGTGCGGTGGTGGTGGGCCCGGTTTTCGGTGAGCATACAAAGTGAGTGCTTGCCACCGAAAAACGGAACAGGCGTACAGCCAACCCCACACCAATGGTGGCATGGCGCATCGGCGAGGCGCCCATTGTAAGCGACCCGTAAGTCCGTGACGGAAGCAATAAACGACAGCAATGAACAGCAGAAGCACTTATCCTTCTTTCCGTGCAAATATCCAATGTAGATGAGCATAAATTTTCATCCTACTTCCGGCGACTTCCGTCCATCCCGAGTACGTTCTTGCGATGGAAGGGATGGGGCAGAGGCGAGTGAGGGGAGGGAGAGGTGGCAGGGGAAGTTGGGCGCATAAGAGAGGAGGTTGGGAGGGTTTTCTTTCCGCGTGCTGGTGTTCGGCCATTGCCCGTTGCAGTCGCGGTGGGTTGGGCAGGGCAGACCGTTGGCGCTTCTGTCTGCAATGCGGATGGCCAACGGGACGTCGTTTCCCCGGGAAGCCACGGAAGCCAGGAATCAACGCAAAACTAGACTCCTTCTCGCTCGCCAGCCGACCACAGGATATCGTAACCTAATTTGCTTTTCTGCGATACCCTCGCGCTTCCCATTTTCGCTTTGTCGCCGAGTGTTTTTTTTTTCTTTGGAGGAGGTTTTCCCGAGACCCAAGCGGAAGTGTCGGTCGGTTGAGCTGAGCTTTTCCGACCCCGTTGGGACCACGGAACGGTAGCAAAGATGGCGCCCGCGGTGTTTCGTGCCAGGAAGTAGTTTTCGCGTGAGGCGTAGTAACTGATCCCGTTCGCTTTGGGCGAAACGCCTCGGACGACTTGTTGTAGCATTTTCGCCTGTTGAAGAACGAAATACACACACACGTTGGTAGCATCGACCTGTTGCATAAATTTAATATGAATTTGCTAGAAGTAGATGTAAGGCAGAGTTGTTTGACTCTTGGTTTGCCTGTTACCGAAATTGCAATAATGAAAGCAATAATAAGAAAGAGAAAGAGAAAGAGAAAGAGAAAGAGAAAGAGAAAGAGAAAGAGAAAGAGAAAGAGAAAGAGAAAGAGAAAGAGAAAGAGAAAGAGAAAGAGAAAGAGAAAGAGAAAGAGAAAGAGAAAGAGAAAGAGAAAGAGAAAGAGAAAGAGAAAGAGAAAGAGAAAGAGAAAGAGACAAACAGATACAAAGGTAATGTCATTTGACAACCCAGTACAAGAGTCGTTCAAGTTGTTAACTGCACACGGTTTGATGAGCAGCAGAGAAGGAATGAAGCAGAATGTCACATGCCAAACATTCCCTTGCATTCTTGAGAGTAAAGCTCAGCATATCGGAGCCTACATTTTTCCGGTGCGATGAAAAATTATTCCCATCATTCATCATTCACTTCTGATCGGTTAGCTTTAATAGTTTGCTGTATGTAATCATTGCCAAACATCATATGATGCTTGTTTAAAGGGAAACCCCGATTGTCATACACCTCCGATAGCTGTTAAAGGTGATACCGTGGTGAAGCATATTTGACAGCCACTGTTCCACGCATCGTAGACGCTACAGGTTCGTCCTCCATCCTTCCTCGTTGCTCTCCAGCCGGCGTCCCCTACATCGATCCGAAAATCTTCGATGCGTGTGAAAAATGCTCCAATCCGAAAGCATCTGCCAAAAACCTTAATACCGAACGAAAGCCCATCGTCGGTCGGCCTTTTAGGGGGAGATTGTTTTGGTACCGAGATTTCGAACGATGTAAAATATGTAAAGATCAGATTAAACACCTACTGCTGCTGCTGTTGGCTGCCGCTATTCTCGGCTCGTTCCGAGCTATGCCTTCCGGTACGCAGGTTTGTGTTACGTGCGTAGGTTTCACGCACTCCCCAGAAGGCCCACCACCGCCCGACCGGCTCGTTCTCGTGTCCGCCCGGGCTGAGGTTAGATGTTGTGTGCTACTGTCACGCTAGGTAAATAAGCTGTCACTTTGATCGTCATAAATCATGATTATCGTTGGCTACATCGTGTTAGCGAGCGCGCACCCGCTTATGTGTGAGTGTGTGTGTGGAGTGTTTGTTTTTTTCAATTACTATTTTTATTGTTATTGCGGTGGTTACAGCCCGGTGGAAGCTTGGCGAAGCTTTTACGCTTAGCGAAAAATCAAATTCGAGATGTGAGACGAGATGAGCAATTTCACAGGAACTCGGGTCCGTGAGGATGTTTTTGAGCTCTGGTTCCAAGGATTCGTTTTTTCGTTGCTGTTGTTCCATCTGCCATGCAATACCGAAGCATTATTAAATTGCTATCACCATCAACACGGATAAGGACAGGGAATAAATGTTGAGCCTGCAGGGCGATTTGTTCCTAAGCATTCCATCATACTATTTATTATGCTAAGAAAGAGAAAGAGAAAGAGAAAGAGAAAGAGAAAGAGAAAGAGAAAGAGAAAGAGAAAGAGAAAGAGAAAGAGAAAGAGAAAGAGAAAGAGAAAGAGAAAGAGAAAGAGAAAGAGAAAGAGAAAGAGAAAGAGAAAGAGAAAGAGAAAGAGAAAGAGAAAGAGAAAGAGAAAGAGAAAGAGAAAGAGAAAGAGAAAGAGAAAGAGAAAGAGAAAGAGAAAGAGAAAGAGAAAGAGAAAGAGAAAGAGAAAGAGAAAGAGAAAGAGAAAGAGAAAGAGAAAGAGAAAGAGAAAGAGAAAGAGAAAGAGAAAGAGAAAGAGAAAGAGAAAGAGAAAGAGAAAGAGAAAGAGAAAGAGAAAGAGAAAGAGAAAGAGAAAGAGAAAGAGAGGAAGAGACAAACAGATACAAAGGTAATACCATCCCAGTACAAGAGTCGTTTAAGTTGTTAACTGCACACGGTTTGATGAGCAGCAGAGAAGGAATGAAGCAGAATGTCACATGCCAAACATTCCCTTGCATTCTTGAGAGTAAAGCTCAGCATATCGGAGCCTACATTTTTCCGGTGCGATGAAAAATTATTCCCATCATTCATCATTCACTTCTGATCGGTTAGCTTTAATAGTTTGCTGTATGTAATCATTGCCAAACATCATATGATGCTTGTTTAAAGGGAAACCCCGATTGTCATACACCTCCGATAGCTGTTAAAGGTGATACCGTGGTGAAGCATATTTGACAGCCACTGTTCCACGCATCGTAGACGCTACAGGTTCGTCCTCCATCCTTCCTCGTTGCTCTCCAGCCGGCGTCCCCTACATCGATCCGAAAATCTTCGATGCGTGTGAAAAATGCTCCAATCCGAAAGCATCTGCCAAAAACCTTAATACCGAACGAAAACCCATCGTCGGTCGGCCTTTTAGGGGGAGATTGTTTTGGTACCGAGATTTCGAACGATGTAAAATATGTAAAGATCAGATTAAACACCTACTGCTGCTGCTGTTGGCTGCCGCTATTCTCCGCTCCTTCCGAGCTATGCCTTCCGGTACGCAGGTTTGTGTTACGTGCGTAGGTTTCACGCACTCCCCAGAAGGCCCACCACCGCCCGACCGGCTCGTTCTCGTGTCCGCCCGGGCTGAGGTTAGATGTTGTGTGCTACTGTCACGCTAGGTAAATAAGCTGTCACTTTGATCGTCATAAATCATGATTATCGTTGGCTACATCGTGTTAGCGAGCGCGCACCCGCTTATGTGTGAGTGTGTGTGTGGAGTGTTTGTTTTTTTCAATTACTATTTTTATTGTTATTGCGGTGGTTACAGCCCGGTGGAAGCTTGGCGAAGCTTTTACGCTTAGCGAAAAATCAAATTCGAGATGTGAGACGAGATGAGCAATTTCACAGGAACTCGGGTCCGTGAGGATGTTTTTGAGCTCTGGTTCCAAGGATTCGTTTTTTCGTTGCTGTTGTTCCATCTGCCATGCAATACCGAAGCATTATTAAATTGCTATCACCATCAACACGGATAAGGACAGGGAATAAATGTTGAGCCTGCAGGGCGATTTGTTCCTAAGCATTCCATCATACTATTTATTATGCTAAGGAATTGAAACTTCACTTTGCTAACCGTCTGGACGATGGGATTTGTTGCACATGTTGAAAGAAACCATATTTTACAGAACAAATACTCAGCACAACTTTTTAGCACGTTAAGCGCTGCATCACTGCCTAATGCAGCCATAAGCTGAAGAGCTGTTCATTGGAAATGTAATAAAATAATTGTGAGGGAAATATTTTTTTTTTTCGTAAAACGATAGATACCGAGCAAACTGACCGTCCATAATGGAAGCAAGGGGAACAAATCGTTTCCGGTGCCTTGCAATATTGATTTCTTACCGGAACATGGGTTCCATCAATCGTTTGATGGCAGATTGTTGCGTCATATAATGGTCGAGGCAGCTTTATTTGAATGGCACAGATAGCTTAAGGCGTTGCATTTGGACCATTGGCACCGGGGACAGAGAGTAGCGTTCACATTATCTGCTACGTTATTAGTAAGGCTTCAGGTTAAACTGATGCACGCTCAACGTAGGACTTTGGTTTTGCACAGAGCCGGAGGAAAAACTCTGTAGCAAGTTATTTTACTGCAAACGTATTTTAATATTGATTTAGTTTGTTTCATAGTTCTTTAGATGCAATATCCAATGTACACATGTTGTCTAAGTCATCAGCGTATGCAAGGAGTTTTTATTGATTTAGGGACGATAGCCTTCAAAGTATATCCTTGATGATAGCTTTATACTGATCGTTTAATAATTCATCAGCCCCACTACCGAGAGGACTTCAAGCTGGTATCTGATTACATTTCAACCTTCATTTTGATAGTAGGTCTGAAGTTATTGTGGTGACCTCCTATCTCCTGATAAAATGTTCTTCCTGGTTCTCTACGCACTCCTATTTCTTAAAGGTCTTGCACACGCTGCTAGTTCTATAGTTCTTCTGCTACTGTATGTATTCGGAATCGGAATATTGGCCTCTCGAACCTCTGATAGTTCTGACGTTAACTGGGATCAAAACAAATCAACAACATCTATATGTTAGTTTAAGATCTCTTAGCGCTATCAGGTCCTTCCTTTTGGGCATTTAGGATTCGTCTGAAGTCAGTCATAGTGGAAAAAAGTTGAGGACGAGTGGACACCACTTCAAGTGATCGTTGTCTTAAGATGCGTAAGAGGTGAGCGAAACACATATAGAGTAACACATTCGACTCCGATCATCAGGAAACGGATACATAGGACATGCGAAAATTCGCTTCAGGGGATCACCTTCTGGTGTCTTGCCATGCCTTTAGCCTTGTATAAAGAGCCTCGAATTGGGGACTAGTATAGGAAGCCTGTATATATGGGGTATATATGGGGTATATATACTAGTATATATGGGGCCTTGCATAAGGGTGCTCGAACCATGGACTGGTATAGGAGACTTCGTATAAGGGGCTTCGTATAGTTGGACTTCGAATTGAGGACTGATACAGGAGGCCTTGTATAAGGGGCCTCACATTGGAGACTTGTATAGGGGGCCTCGTATAGGGATTCTCCTACAAAAAAAGGGTCTCGTTTTTAAAAGGATCTTGTATATGGGGAGTTGTACAGAGGTCTCGTATAGGGGGCCTTATATAAGGGGTCTCGCACAAGTAGTATAGCATAGGGGTCCTTGTAAAAGAGGGCTCGAATTGGAGACTAGTACTAATGGGTTTTGCGTAAGGGACTAGTATAGGGGGCCATGAAGAAGGGGCCGCGTATAAATGGAGCTCATCTAAGGGGTCTTGTATCGTAACAACTCCCTTAAGTGGTCTTGTATAAGGGGTTTCATGTATGGGACTTTACAGAACTGGACCTTGCCTGATACTTCTATACTTTTATTTCGTTTAAGGCCTTTCAGGGATCAAATACACCACAAGAGATAGCGCCATGCTCAGCGGCAAATCGCATGTGTATATTGAAGTGCCCTATTAATTGATTAATTATTGCATTAAACAGAAATCAGTACACGAACAAAGAGATTTGTTTACTGTAACGTACTAAACCCGTCTTACCCATCGCACTAGCCAATCACTAACACATTAAAGGAAGCAAAAGCACAATTCGCGCGCCTACCATCTCTCAGCGGATGAAACCGTTGGCACCTCCGAGCACGCTAATCAAAATCATCCGCTAACGAAGTTAACATTGCACCGTTTGCTACCGGCTACTTAGCCGGGTTTTAGTGGCGGTACATTCGCGCAAATGTTTTAATTGAATTATGCCGCACACCGGACGGTAACCGATTAGCAGCAGCCGACCAGGTCTCTTTCTTGCGCTAAATGTCACCCATCAGTAATGCAGCATCTCGCTGGCTACAAATTATGCAAATTAAAGCCACGCCACATCGGCATCGTGAAGATGAATTTGATTTATAGCGTGCAGCGCATCGCCGAAGATCGATCGTATAGGGATTCTCCTACAAAAAAAGGGTCTCGTTTTTAAAAGGATCTTGTATATGGGGAGTTGTACAGAGGTCTCGTATAGGGGGCCTTATATAAGGGGTCTCGCACAAGTAGTATAGCATAGGGGTCCTTGTAAAAGAGGGCTCGAATTGGAGACTAGTACTAATGGGTTTTGCGTAAGGGACTAGTATAGGGGGCCATGAAGAAGGGGCCGCGTATAAATGGAGCTCATCTAAGGGGTCTTGTATCGTAACAACTCCCTTAAGTGGTCTTGTATAAGGGGTTTCATGTATGGGACTTTACAGAACTGGACCTTGCCTGATACTTCTATACTTTTATTTCGTTTAAGGCCATTCAGGGATCAAATACACCACAAGAGATAGCGCCATGCTCAGCGGCAAATCGCATGTGTATATTGAAGTGCCCTATTAATTGATTAATTATTGCATTAAACAGAAATCAGTACACGAACAAAGAGATTTGTTTACTGTAACGTACTAAACCCGTCTTACCCATCGCACTAGCCAATCACTAACACATTAAAGGAAGCAAAAGCACAATTCGCGCGCCTACCATCTCTCAGCGGATGAAACCGTTGGCACCTCCGAGCACGCTAATCAAAATCATCCGCTAACGAAGTTAACATTGCACCGTTTGCTACCGGCTACTTAGCCGGGTTTTAGTGGCGGTACATTCGCGCAAATGTTTTAATTGAATTATGCCGCACACCGGACGGTAACCGATTAGCAGCAGCCGACCAGGTCTCTTTCTTGCGCTAAATGTCACCCATCAGTAATGCAGCATCTCGCTGGCTACAAATTATGCAAATTAAAGCCACGCCACATCGGCATCGTGAAGATGAATTTGATTTATAGCGTGCAGCGCATCGCCGAAGATCGATTTCCTGCTGTGTTCCGGCGTCTCAGTACACCGTGTTAGTTGGTACGCTAATTGGCGCCAGAAGATGCACCGGCTCCGTAGGTGAATCTGTGTTGCAGGTGTACGCTTTTTTTTTCTTGCTTTTCTGTATCCGTTTCCCAAAGTGTAGCAGCTATAAAGTATACCGGTGGATCAGAGGATGGGAATGGGCGCGTCTGTCACTGAAGTAGGTAGGACCAATTACCTGAATGTTTCCGGCCCCAAGAGCTGGCAGGCACCGGGTCGGTTTTGCGATCGGTACGTCAGCCATCGTCATCGTCGGGCGCACTCGAGCGGTCTTCGCTCTTCATCCGCGCGACTCAAACGGAAATGATTGAGTACGTGCTCGTCGTCCGACAGCCCTTTTCACTGCCCTGTAGCGTATGCACGTGGCAGCGCGCTGTCGGGATATTCATATCCGCAGCGGAGGCGTTCCGATGCCCAGCATTCCCTTGCTCGTGACCGATGTTTCGTTATTTTATTGGTGTCATTCAAAAGAGCATTAAACATAAGTGGCTACTTATACACACATACACACACACACTCGTACGGATAAATCCACCAACACAAAGGCGAGTGTGTAAAACCGAATTCAATGGAAGGCGAGCGAGTACAAGCAGAGCAACAACAAAAAAAAAGAACATGGCGAAAGAGAGATAAGCTGATATGGAAGGTTGGTTAATATGACTTGGAATATTCTCTATATTCTGCCCGCTCGTGTGAAGTTTTTGGCGTACAGCGTAAATTCTTCATACTCCATTTTGCTGTGCCATATATTTTTTTCTCTCTCCCTCTCGGAGTTTCCTCCCATCCTACTCCACCTCCTTCTCCACGCTAAGTCACGAATATCTTTGCGAAAGCATACGGCATGCATCGTCACAGGACGACACAGGTTCGCTGTGTTTTGTGCTTTCGCTCTCAGCTTTTCGTGACGTTATTATTCATTTTCCTACTCCGTATCTTCTTCCCCCCCTCCCCTTTCCTTCCATTCCCTCCCCCCCTCTGTTCCAAAGAGCACAAGAGAAAATGTTTGCTTGTTGGTGGTGCCTGGTGGTCGTAAATAAAGTTGAGATACGTTCTCGAGTGGTCGTTCGTATGGTAGATTAAAGTTTAATGTCAATATAAGCAAGTTGATGCAATATTTTCCCGCTGTGTTTTTTGTTCTTCTTCTTCATCAGAGTTCCGTTGCGCTGCGGAACCCGTCTCGTTGACTTAATCTCTCATGCGCCACACACACATACACATCCGCCAACGGGTAGTGTGGGAAATGGTTTTATTTGCCGGAGATATTCTGTCATTCCGATACACTGGTACAAAGTTTTTGCCTTTGCTGGTGCTCTCGTTCTCGGTGCTGCTGCTCGATATTCTACTTCCGTAACCTTCATCTTCGCCTTCAGATCAGCTGGTACCATCAGCGGATCGGCAGTTTGTCATGTATTTGGCGCGAAAAGGGGCGAAAGAAATGTTCGCATCTTCAATCTTATCTGCCCGCACTGGCCAGGATGGATGAAGGATGTAAGATGCAAGAATGTTAAGAGTTTCTGTTGTTGTTCTTCTTGCTGCTGAACGTTTATGAATCATTGATGGGAGGAAATTGATGCTTTCGAACGGTGAAAATAAGGGGAAAAAACGCGATCGATTTTGAGTATTACATTTTTGCTGTTTTATTTTGTTTTTAAATTAGCTTTTTAACTTAGAATGCATGTATTTCGTACATAAGTTTTGTGATGAATTTCATGTTAAAAGTGGCATTTTTTTGTATACTGCGTACAGGGCGGTGGTCCTAGATATCTATATTTTGACTACTTCGTTCGATATCTTAGATAGGTATAACAATATCAAGGTACGGTGAAGCAACAGTAACAACTATCTCTTGATCTGCTGTAACAATCCAAGATCCCGGGTTTTCTGACACAAACATCAACGCCATCTTAGTTTCCATGTGGACAGGTTACAAAGACTTTACAGGCCGAGTCGTCCTCAACTTCAACCCCAACCAGGCGTATGTGAGTACTGGGAAATACCTCCACGACAGGTATTTTGAAGTATGTTTACGGCCAGAACTTTTGAACATATCTCGATATCTATGCACGTAGTTGATGCCAATTCTTAACCCCAAGAAAGGTGAAGTTGGCCATGACTTCAATGATGGAATCTGTACACTCTTCTGTTACTCGATCTTTTGGAAACTTCTGCTTCGTAAGAAAGTCTCAAACTATTGTTGTCTATAACATCAGCGTCTGCCAGGATTTGGATTAATTTATGCAAGATAGTCCTCGAAGAATCTCGGATAGGCCTCTCTAACGCCAGATAAAACTCACTGTTGAGAACGCTTTTAAACTCGTTTATCGCAACCATTTCTAGACGTCAATACTGTACATAGAGGAAGAAATTACCTTCTATTGTCTTTTTCACTTCTAAATGTCAACTATTGTTCTATTTGAGTTGATGAAATAGATCATGTGCGTCGTCTGCAAATCCCATATCCCAGTCGGTCTGACGGACGCATTAATCACGCCTATTGTGTCATCTGGAAGAACATCTGGAGAGTCTCTGGAGTGACTGGAGAGTCTAATCCACTGCATGATGGTTCCGATCACCGTACAGCTCGTCCTTATAGCGAGTTCCCTAGAGATCCTTCGGTGCTTCTTTCTCCCGATCGCGGTCAAGAAAACTTCCTGAGTCTTGGGAAGTGTCTAAAGGTGTATGCCAGTGCAGGAATTATACTACGCACTTAATACACACTGTGCGACCTTTGAGATATGTGATGCGTTTTGCATACTTTTACGCGTATTTCGAATCATCTCTCGCATTCCGTTTCCTACTTACCACTTACAATATTTTAAATATGTTTTTTTGACAGATTTTTTTTGTTTTCGATTAACAACTCTTTCTTTTATATACAGGTGTGTACTTTATTCAGCAGCATTTAACATTTAACAAACATCAAACATCAACTAAACAAAAACACACAGTTCTTCTGGGCCTTCGGCCTTCCCTGACGGGCGTAACCGTCGGCCAGCTGCATCTTCTCCTTTGACCTGGAGTGATAGGTGGGAGTGTGCCCGCTCGCAATCGTTCTCTACGGTTGAGGGCACTCCTCGTAGGTCGGGCTGCCATTGGGCGCGTAATGGCAACTCGTTCGTCCGGGTTCAGCATGGCCGGGCGCTCTCGTTGCTCCCGTCGACGTCTCCGTTGGGCAGCGTTTCGTCGTTCGCGATTAGCCTGTCGCCGTCTCTCTGCCGCCTGTTGAGCTGCTGATGCCAGCCGTTACCGCCGCGTTTTCCGATGCATGATCTTCCTGCCATCTCAGTTGCAGAAAGCGGCATACCCGCCGTGCCGCTTCTGAAGCTGATTGCCAGGCATCCGGACACGACAGCATCCAGCCCACCAGTCGCTCAGGTGTTACAGCGACACCATTCTCGTCCGTTAGCAGCTGTACACACACGTCCGCAAATCTCGGGCAATGGAACATCGCGTGTTCGACCGACTCGACGACGTTGTTGGCACATGATGGGCAGGTCGGGGCAGCGGCGAAACCCATGACGTGCAGGTACTCTCGGAAGAATCCGTATCCCGAGAGCACCTGACTAAGGTGGAATCCTACCTCTCCATGTGTCCGACCTTCCCAGCCCGCTATGCCTGGCAGCACGCGGTGAGCCCAACGGACGAAACGGCTCGCTGACGGTTGCTCCGCTTCCTCATCCCATGACGTCTGCCACATCGTCATGGTGGCCGACCATTCCAACCGTTTGATGACATCGCCGTCGATCATTACGCCCCGTTGAAGCGCCTGTTGCTTTCTGTCGTGTCGCCTAGCTATTTCCAGCACTTGGAGACGTAGCGGGATCAGTCCCGCCAGCACCACTGCCGTCGTATATTTGACCGTTCGAAAGGTTTGGGCAACTCCCTTCGCCAGAGGCCGCTGCAGCTATTCCAGCTTTCTTCTGCACCATTGCAACTTAACCGCTTCCGCCCAGATAGATGCCGCGTATTTAACGATCGAGTCCGCGATCGCTGCTAGCAGCCTGCGTTTCGTCATCCTCAGTCCGTCATGGTTTGGCATCATCACCTCACGGAGAGCCTTCGCCGTGGCCCTCTCAACGTGTGGCTTCCACGAGAGGTGGTTGTGAAGCATGACCCCGAGGTAGCGAATTGCAGTCTTCGATCGCACCTCCACTCCGTTGATGGATACAGTCACCTCTGGGTGGTCCCTTCTCAGACTGGAGATGAGGACAGTCTCGGTCTTTTCGGGGGCCAGCTGCATCCACTCCAAAACAGCTGCAACCGCCTCTTCCGCCACGCTGGCCGCCTCCTCCGCTGTGCACCCTCTCACCAGTTCTGCCAAATCATCCGCGAAACCGATGATCGACGCTCCGTCTGGCTACTGCACGCTCGACACGCCGTCGTACAGGATGTTCCACAAGGTGGGACCGAGGATGTATCCCTTTTTTTTTTTTTTGCAGACAGGTGTATTTTATTTAAACATTCAACATTCACAACATCAAACATCCAAACAAAACACACAGTTCTCCTGGGCCTTCGGCCTTCCCTGACGGGCGTAACCGTCGGCCTGCTGCGACCTGACCCAAACACGCGCATGAGTCAGGCGCTCCTCCTGAATCCCGAATGATTCCCACAGAATAACTACGTCATTTATTTCTGGCAAAAACATTAAGGTATCATTCACAACGCAACAAGAAACGCATCACAGAAACGGATTCACACGGTACAAGAAACACTACGACTTTCTAATCCCGCATGGATCATTGTGTTCTCCGGGGCAGCTCAGTGACGTACTGGCGCTCTCCCTCCACAGCTCAGAGCGGCTATCCGATGTGGGCCACCGCACCGATGCACCGGACGTCGTTGGTGCACACTGCTGCACGATGGCCGACAGTTCCGCAGCGAATGCAGCGGTTGCTGCGGTCCTCACCTCTGCATGCTGCCGCCAGGTGACCCCGCTCGAGGCATCGGAAGCACCGAAGCTCTGACGCTGTCACCCTGGAGGATGTATCCCTGTGGAACTCCTGCCGTTACTCGACGTGTTACCGGACCGGAGCTCGTGTCGTACGTGAGCTCACGATCCCGGAAGTACTCCTGCAGGATGCTGCGCAATCCTGCCGGTATTCCCTTTGCGTGCAGCGCCTGTGCGATGGCCTGCCCGACCGCCGAGTTAAACGCATTACGCACGTCGAGCGCAACAACAAGCAGGCAGCGCTTATCCCGCCGGTTTGTGCGCCCGAAACTCATGGCGGATCCGGCAGCTTCGACCACCAGTTTCACCGCCTGAATTGTAGAGCGATTACTTTGAAAGCCGAATTGACGTTCGGAAAGCATCGGCTCCGGTGGCCCGTCAATGTGGTCATTCAGGCGGTTAAGCAACACTCGCTCGTACACCTTCCCCGGTGTGTCCGGCGGTTTTCCCGGTTTGGGGATGAGGACGAGCTTAGCTTTCCTCCACTGCTCCGGGAAGCGACCTGCTTCCATCAGCTGCTGGCACAGCCGGACAAACGTCGACGGGTGCGCCCGGATGGCTGCCGTAAGGGCAGCGTTGGGCAGTCCGTCCAATCCAGGTGCCTTCCTTGGGCTCAGGCCGGCCGCGATGTCAAGCAACTCCTGCTCAGTGACCGGCCTGATACCGACGCCGTCTGGCTCGATGATGGGCCAGTTGACCCGGGGGATGTTCTGGGCAGAGAGCGTCCACGATCCGTCCTAGCGTGGGCGGATCGCTCTCCCTTGCCACACGGCT
>KZ063851.1:0-17447 GCA_002091835.1 Anopheles maculatus | reverse complement strand
GCATTCCTTGCGCAGTCGGCCAATTTCCGGCGTAAACCAGTACGCCGGTTTTCCGGTGTGACCGACTGCCGGGGAAACTTCCGCCATAGTTTCGCTGCACGCCCGGGATTAACAACTCTTATATTTATGTTAAGCGCTGTAGAAATCACATTATTGCCATAGTGCTATGAGGAAGAGAAAGGAAATAATTATACCTTAGGAAATTGTTCGATAAAAAATCTGTTTACTTTGTAAAATAATCAAACTCAACCAATTCTCGCATCACACAAAACAAACACACACAAAGAAACTTTAAACTAACTTTATGCAAAACTATTGAAATTAATTAACACTTCACCGACTTCTTTCCGCATGGCATAAACATAAAGCAAACACACCGTTTAAGGCACGCCGGACTCGCCTTCCTACACATTAGAAATAATTTAATTTATTATAAACATCCTTCCCATCACACGGCGAACGATCGATTCGTCGGCCGATACCGTTTTATTGCTCGGGGGTTCAATAAAATATTCCACCAACGATTATTCTAACGGCGCGGCTTACGTCCGGTGCCCGACTCGCGAACCCAACATTTGCCCACAACGCTTACCTACGTGAATAATGATTGCAAGTAATTCGTGAATTGATTTTATATAAATTTTAATGATATCACCCCGGGATCGGCAGGGCACGTTGAGTATTTTCTATTTTCTATTTTCTATTTTCTATTTTCTATTTTCTATTTTCTATTTTCTATTTTCTATTTTCTATTTTCTATTTTCTATTTTCTATTTTCTATTTTCTATTTTCTATTTTCTATTTTCTATTTTCTATTTTCTATTTTCTATTTTCTATTTTCTATTTTCTATTTTCTATTTTCTATTTTCTATTTTCTATTTTCTATTTTCTATTTTCTATTTTCTATTTTCTATTTTCTATTTTCTATTTTCTATTTTCTATTTTCTATTTTCTATTTTCTATTTTCTATTTTCTATTTTCTATTTTCTATTTTCTATTTTCTATTTTCTATTTTCTATTTTCTATTTTCTATTTTCTATTTTCTATTTTCTATTTTCTATTTTCTATTTTCTATTTTCTATTTTCTATTTTCTATTTTCTATTTTCTATTTTCTATTTTCTATTTTCTATTTTCTATTTTCTATTTTCTATTTTCTATTTTCTATTTTCTATTTTCTATTTTCTATTTTCTATTTTCTATTTTCTATTTTCTATTTTCTATTTTCTATTTTCTATTTTCTATTTTCTATTTTCTATTTTCTATTTTCTATTTTCTATTTTCTATTTTCTATTTTCTATTTTCTATTTTCTATTTTCTATTTTCTATTTTCTATTTTCTATTTTCTATTTTCTATTTTCTATTTTCTATTTTCTATTTTCTATTTTCTATTTTCTATTTTCTATTTTCTATTTTCTATTTTCTATTTTCTATTTTCTATTTTCTATTTTCTATTTTCTATTTTCTATTTTCTATTTTCTATTTTCTATTTTCTATTTTCTATTTTCTATTTTCTATTTTCTATTTTCTATTTTCTATTTTCTATTTTCTATTTTCTATTTTCTATTTTCTATTTTCTATTTTCTATTTTCTATTTTCTATTTTCTATTTTCTATTTTCTATTTTCTATTTTCTATTTTCTATTTTCTATTTTCTATTTTCTATTTTCTATTTTCTATTTTCTATTTTCTATTTTCTATTTTCTATTTTCTATTTTCTATTTTCTATTTTCTATTTTCTATTTTCTATTTTCTATTTTCTATTTTCTATTTTCTATTTTCTATTTTCTATTTTCTATTTTCTATTTTCTATTTTCTATTTTCTATTTTCTATTTTCTATTTTCTATTTTCTATTTTCTATTTTCTATTTTCTATTTTCTATTTTCTATTTTCTATTTTCTATTTTCTATTTTCTATTTTCTATTTTCTATTTTCTATTTTCTATTTTCTATTTTCTATTTTCTATTTTCTATTTTCTATTTTCTATTTTCTATTTTCTATTTTCTATTTTCTATTTTCTATTTTCTATTTTCTATTTTCTATTTTCTATTTTCTATTTTCTATTTTCTATTTTCTATTTTCTATTTTCTATTTTCTATTTTCTATTTTCTATTTTCTTGACATCAAGATATATTTGGTTAAATATACAAATTAGTCGTAGCTACATCAGAGAAGCTAGTATAATCAAAGCTGTCTTCGTACTCCCTGGCACCGTCCGGAAGTCACACGCTGCGGTTTACATCCGCCCGGACCAAACGGCGACACAGTCTTCGACCGGCAAGCGTCCGCAAGCTGGGAATTAACAGCAATCGCCATATTTCTCCCAGCAATAAAAATTGATTTATTTCATTCAACTTCAGCGTCACAATGTCCCACCGGGAACCGGCCGAGCGGATGCTGGCCGAGCTGTGTTTGTAACAACGGCACCAACACTGATCGACACAGCACAGTGTGCGGGCGTGCTTTTACCGTGATTGATTTTTTACGTAAAGCGCGAAGCAAACCCCCCCCCATCTTCGGTCCGGCGTTAGAAGGAAACAAAAGAAATCGTAATAAAAATAAATAATGTAGCATCCTTTTGCTCGCCGAATTGGGGTTAAAGGTGACCGGGTGCTTGCTGTTTTTTTTGGTTTTGGTTTGCTTGTCGGCCGATACCTGGGCGAAGTAATGTCTCCCCCAGAGCGCTCCAACATTCCGTTCGAGTTCAGCCCAGTAGCAAAGTGGTGAATGAAGTCATCCAAATCAAAATTCGGGTCCGATTGATTGGTTTTGAAGGTTGGGCGAGGTGGGCCTGGGGATGTGGTCGCTTGTTTTTGTAAGCGAGAGGGAAGAGAGGCGAGGGGAAAGGAGGAAGGGGGTGGGAGTCGATTCGTTTTGAATTGATGATGTTGAATACGATGCCCTTGGGTGCGCTCCGACTTAATTTTCATCTTCGCATTTTCGGGATGGTTGACTTGTCTATGGAAATCGATCAGGAAAATTTATTTATATAAACTCCTTTTCTATCCAGGGGGGTTTCTCGGGGTTCTGCAGTTTGTGTGAAGGATCTGTTGCACGGCAGCACAGGCCTGAGTGGAATGTAACGAGTATGTAAATGTGGTGCTGCTTACTACAGTACAACGATGCCAGCAATAATCTGTGTTTCAGTTACTCTGGTACCAGCAGATGTACAGATGACCTTGGCCAATGTCATTCTTACTGATTATCTTGGTGAATCGCTATTGACATGATGCTGCAGTAATATTGTTGGTGCGTTGTAGCTATAAAAAGATGTGTTGTGTATGCGTGATAGGATAGAACTTTAAGATTATGTGTATGTATGCGTAAGTGAATATTGTAACTTGTCTTGTAATAAACTAGTCCTGTCCAGTCCGTCTAAAGGAACAGATGTCACAAATTGGCGACGAGGAAAAAGTGAAACCCATTAAAGTTGAAAAGTCCAAAATGAGTATGATTGGAAATATAGAACCCTATGTCTTGGGGGAGTGTTTTAAAGAATACACAAGTCGTTTGGAGATGTTCTTTACTGTGAACGATGTGACCGACGAAAAGAAAGTTCCAATCATGGTAACAATGGCGGGAGCGTCATTGTATTCGGCGGCAGTCAAAATTTGCTCACCGGAGGATCCGCGAGCAAAGTCGTATAAGGAGCTAGTGAAGGCGCTGAGTGAATATTTCACACCTGTGGCAAATATAGTATCGGAGCGCTACCAGTTCCGAAAGCTAAAACAGTCTGCAGATCAGTCGATAAACGACTATATCATCAGCTTGAAGGCGAAGGCGCAATCGTGTGATTACGGGTCGTTTCTGCAAGATGCGCTAAGTAAAACAGTCTGCAGATCAGTCGATAAACGACTATATCATCAGCTTGAAGGCGAAGGCGCAATCGTGTGATTACGGGTCGTTTCTGCAAGATGCGCTAAGAGACCAGTTTGTGGCTGGAGTCCGTGATCATGAGCTACGAACGCGGATGCTGAGAGAGTCGAGAGTGAAATTTGCGGATGCGTGTGAAATAGCGTGTTCATGGGAAGCGGCGCAGCAGCAGAACGCAGCGATGGAAGAGAAGGAGATGCAAGCGGTAGCGAGCGTGCGTAGAACGCCAGTACAGCAGCAGAGTAAGCAGTACCTTGCTTGGCCTGCCCCGTCCGGGCTTTCGAGTGGGCCTTCCTTGCTTGGCCTGCCCCGTCCGGGCTTTCGAGTGGGCCTTCCTTGCTTGGCCTGCCCCGTCCGGGCTTTCGAGTGGGCCTTCCTTGCTTGGCCTGCCCCGTCCGGGCTTTCGAGTGGGCCTTCCTTGCTTGGCCTGCCCCGTCCGGGCTTTCGAGTGGGCCTTCCTTGCTTGGCCTGCCCCGTCCGGGCTTTCGAGTGGGCCTTCCTTGCTTGGCCTGCCCCGTCCGGGCTTTCGAGTGGGCCTTCCTTGCTTGGCCTGCCCCGTCCGGGCTTTCGAGTGGGCCTTCCTTGCTTGGCCTGCCCCGTCCGGGCTTTCGAGTGGGCCTTCCTTGCTTGGCCTGCCCCGTCCGGGCTTTCGAGTGGGCCTTCCTTGCTTGGCCTGCCCCGTCCGGGCTTTCGAGTGGGCCTTCCTTGCTTGGCCTGCCCCGTCCGGGCTTTCGAGTGGGCCTTCCTTGCTTGGCCTGCCCCGTCCGGGCTTTCGAGTGGGCCTTCCTTGCTTGGCCTGCCCCGTCCGGGCTTTCGAGTGGGCCTTCCTTGCTTGGCCTGCCCCGTCCGGGCTTTCGAGTGGGCCTTCCTTGCTTGGCCTGCCCCGTCCGGGCTTTCGAGTGGGCCTTCCTTGCTTGGCCTGCCCCGTCCGGGCTTTCGAGTGGGCCTTCCTTGCTTGGCCTGCCCCGTCCGGGCTTTCGAGTGGGCCTTCCTTGCTTGGCCTGCCCCGTCCGGGCTTTCGAGTGGGCCTTCCTTGCTTGGCCTGCCCCGTCCGGGCTTTCGAGTGGGCCTTCCTTGCTTGGCCTGCCCCGTCCGGGCTTTCGAGTGGGCCTTCCTTGCTTGGCCTGCCCCGTCCGGGCTTTCGAGTGGGCCTTCCTTGCTTGGCCTGCCCCGTCCGGGCTTTCGAGTGGGCCTTCCTTGCTTGGCCTGCCCCGTCCGGGCTTTCGAGTGGGCCTTCCTTGCTTGGCCTGCCCCGTCCGGGCTTTCGAGTGGGCCTTCCTTGCTTGGCCTGCCCCGTCCGGGCTTTCGAGTGGGCCTTCCTTGCTTGGCCTGCCCCGTCCGGGCTTTCGAGTGGGCCTTCCTTGCTTGGCCTGCCCCGTCCGGGCTTTCGAGTGGGCCTTCCTTGCTTGGCCTGCCCCGTCCGGGCTTTCGAGTGGGCCTTCCTTGCTTGGCCTGCCCCGTCCGGGCTTTCGAGTGGGCCTTCCTTGCTTGGCCTGCCCCGTCCGGGCTTTCGAGTGGGCCTTCCTTGCTTGGCCTGCCCCGTCCGGGCTTTCGAGTGGGCCTTCCTTGCTTGGCCTGCCCCGTCCGGGCTTTCGAGTGGGCCTTCCTTGCTTGGCCTGCCCCGTCCGGGCTTTCGAGTGGGCCTTCCTTGCTTGGCCTGCCCCGTCCGGGCTTTCGAGTGGGCCTTCCTTGCTTGGCCTGCCCCGTCCGGGCTTTCGAGTGGGCCTTCCTTGCTTGGCCTGCCCCGTCCGGGCTTTCGAGTGGGCCTTCCTTGCTTGGCCTGCCCCGTCCGGGCTTTCGAGTGGGCCTTCCTTGCTTGGCCTGCCCCGTCCGGGCTTTCGAGTGGGCCTTCCTTGCTTGGCCTGCCCCGTCCGGGCTTTCGAGTGGGCCTTCCTTGCTTGGCCTGCCCCGTCCGGGCTTTCGAGTGGGCCTTCCTTGCTTGGCCTGCCCCGTCCGGGCTTTCGAGTGGGCCTTCCTTGCTTGGCCTGCCCCGTCCGGGCTTTCGAGTGGGCCTTCCTTGCTTGGCCTGCCCCGTCCGGGCTTTCGAGTGGGCCTTCCTTGCTTGGCCTGCCCCGTCCGGGCTTTCGAGTGGGCCTTCCTTGCTTGGCCTGCCCCGTCCGGGCTTTCGAGTGGGCCTTCCTTGCTTGGCCTGCCCCGTCCGGGCTTTCGAGTGGGCCTTCCTTGCTTGGCCTGCCCCGTCCGGGCTTTCGAGTGGGCCTTCCTTGCTTGGCCTGCCCCGTCCGGGCTTTCGAGTGGGCCTTCCTTGCTTGGCCTGCCCCGTCCGGGCTTTCGAGTGGGCCTTCCTTGCTTGGCCTGCCCCGTCCGGGCTTTCGAGTGGGCCTTCCTTGCTTGGCCTGCCCCGTCCGGGCTTTCGAGTGGGCCTTCCTTGCTTGGCCTGCCCCGTCCGGGCTTTCGAGTGGGCCTTCCTTGCTTGGCCTGCCCCGTCCGGGCTTTCGAGTGGGCCTTCCTAGCTTGGCCTGCCCCGTCCGGGCTTTCGAGAGAGCCTTCCTTCCTAGGCTTGCCCCGTCCGGGCTTTCGAGGGGGTCGTCCTTGCAGCTTAGTTCCTTGTGTACCTGTACTTTTCCTCTCTGGAGCCACCATGAAATGTTCCCAGCTCAGCAGGGCAATAAACCCGTGTAGAGCTCTCGGACCGGAATATGACACTCCGACCGAGGGTGAGAGAAAAGCAAGGACACGTGTTCTTCGAGGAGAACGGAACTGGTTTATTTTTTTTGCTTCGGCGAGGACGTCCCTCGCCGCCGTGTTTTCTTAGCGATACTTAAAATTAACTTATCCTAATTTCCCTGATTTTCCCTACTTCCCTTATTTCCCTATTCAACGACTTTTCTCATCCCCACCTACTTTTGTTCCCTACTGTCTGATACTAATACTAATACTACTTAATCTACTTAATCCTACTTATTTTATTAGTGGGCGGGGCCTAATTCTAATCCTAGTTCATTTAGTTCATTACTTGTGTTCATCCTACCATTCATTCTAAAAATAGCTCTTAACTTTAAGTTCATTTTAATTCATTTTCAACAGAGCAATATTTCTTAAGTCCTGTCAGCGACACGAAGCGTTTCGAGAATTCTTAGAAAAACACAAAGTCAAAGTTACAAAATCACCTCCATATCATCCTCAATCGAATGGATTAGCAGAGAGAGGTGTTAGAACCGTCAAGGAAGTACTGAGTAAATTCCTATTGGATGAAAAATGTAAACCATTACCATTAGTTAGGAAGATAAACAAATTCCTCATAAATTATAGAAATACTCCACATACAATAACTAAAGTAACACCATCTAGTAAGGTATTAGCATATAGACCTAAAACGCAGTTCGATGCAACGCACTCATTTATAGCAGAGTCCGTCAGAAAACCAATAGAACAATACCGTGTAAATAATAGTCGAGATGAAATGAATCGTGATATTAAGAATAGAAGTAAAGTACTACCTATATATACGTATGGTGAAAAGGTATTGTATAGGAACCATTTTAAGGATCTATTGCGATGGATTCCTGCGACAGTTTTAAAAAGAGTTAGTCCAACCGTATGCTTAATAAATTTAAATGGAACTGCTAGATTAGTACATGTTAACCAACTAAGGAAAAAATATGCAGTCCGGTCATTTAGTCCACCAATAGATGTAAGTAAGGAAATACGAAAACGGAAACGAAGTGAATCACGATCGCCCCCTATCAGGAGATCTGATAGATTGAAAGGTCCGCCTCGAATGAAGTATTGTAAATAGTGTAAAGACAAGTTAATCGGGGAGAGTGTTGTGTATGCGTGATAGGATAGAACTTTAAGATTATGTGTATGTATGCGTAAGTGAATATTGTAACTTGTCTTGTAATAAACTAGTCCTGTCCAGTCCGTCTAAAGGAACAGATGTCACAAGATGTTCATTTGCTTAGTTACTTATTGACATTGATCTCTTGTGGTGATTAGGTTCAATTTTTACAAGGCGTGTTCTTATAGGATTTTAATTACTTACTCCAGATACAAATTTCTCACTGCTATAAATATTGCAAATATTTGAAATCTTAAAGAATAGAACATTAGTAGGGCTTGCTATAAAAAATTAGAGAGTTTTATTTAAATCATATTATTAGAATGAGTTTTTGGCTGAATTAAATCGATCCCAGCCCGTTTTCCGAAGTGCTATAAAAAGTAATAACATACTTATAGGCGCTTTATACCCTTCACAAAACCAAGTATAATGGCAAATAGAGAAATAATATAGTTATTTGAATTTAAATAGCATCCTCGAGCTGGATTCCTATTATTACAAACATTTTACAGACACCTGCAGTGCTTAAGACGCTACCCCAAAATCACTATGATTTTATAGCATGTGTCTTATAGAACGAAAGCTCATCCAGCAGACAGTTGAGCAGTGTTCACGGCGTGCGTCACAGAGCAGCAAATTAGCTTTCCCTTCGATCGTAGGTGTAAGAAAACGTAATTTTTACCTTCTCATTGGAACCGTCTAGCTATGTTATAAGGTACGAAATGGAGTGCGTCTTGCAGAGTTCGTCGAGTTTCGGCGTCGTTCCGACGAATGGCACACCGTACAACAACCCACCTTTAGTTTTTTTTAAGCACCTAGACAAAGAAGGATCCTATTTTCCTGGATCCTGGTGGTGATTTTTGAAATATTTAAACTAATCCATTTTCCTCGCACTTCGTACGGCCGCCAAGGGTGCCTAGGCAGGCGTGTTTTGCTTCCGTGTGGGTTTTTCGCTGTAACCTTTTCCCCAGGTATGCCTGCTGGAAATGGCAATTGCTCGCTTGCTAGCTTGCTTGCTTTGGGAAAACAAGCGCGAGACGGTCAGGCTGTGCCGCCGAAAGGTGGTAGCAAAACTTTGTGTGACGTTTGATTGTCAGCCGTGTTGGCGATGCGTTCGCTTCGTGGCCGTGCGGTGCGATACTGGTTGTGTTGGTGCTGATCAGTCGTTGGTGTTGTTGCAAAAGGATGGTAGGAGTTGCTGTACTTTCATGTTTTGTGTATTTTTTGGTTGAATACAAATCTGTAATTTCTCAAATGCTCAATCTGCAAATAATCTTTAGTTATGACTGAACACATTGCTGTCTATGGCGCATTGCCCTATAAAATTAAACAAATCAAATCGAAAATTATTTGTAACTAGGCATGGCAACACTGGTGTCACTGTCAACGTTTATAAGCGTGTTAGTGAATTAATATATCTTGTGTCAAAGCACGAGTGCAATAATTATTTTCTATAATATTATTGTGAAGTCGCAAATGAGTGCTAGTAGAATAATTTAAGGAGTGTCGAAGTGAGAATAAAAACAGTTTTCAATGTTTTTGAAAGTATAGACGAGGAATTTTTATAATTTGTTTGCTATAATGATCTATAATTATACTTGGCAACACTGCTGTCACTGCAATGTTTCGTAAGAGGGCTGCTATAATTATATGGAAAGAATGGACAAGGGTTTTTAAAAGTTTATATGGTTTTGTGGCATCTTGAAACATACTCTATAATAATGTGGAAGATAATGTGGTCGAACATGCTGTCGGAATCGTTCGAATCTCATAGGGGACTGAGGCAAGGGGACGGACTCTCCTGTTTGCTGTTCAACATCGCTCTGGAAGGTGTCATGCGAAGCGCGGGCTTCGACATCCGGGGCACGATTCTCACCCGGTCTCTCCAATTCCTTGGCTTTGTGGATTTTGAGACGAGGCGAGACGTACATCCGACTGAAACGCGAGGCCGATAGGATTGGATTGAGGATCAATGCGACGAAGACAAAGTACCTGCTTACCGGAGGCTCTGACCGTGATAGAGCACGACTCGGAAGCAGAGTATTAGTTGACGGCGACGATCTCGAGGTAGTAGAGGAGTTTTGCTTCCTTGGCACGATGGTAACTTCGGACAACAACGTAAGCAGCGAAATCCGAAGACGAATTGTTCAGGGGAATCGTGCCTACTACGGACTCCACAAACTCCTGAGATCCAGAAGACTCCACGAAATGCGCTATATATCGCACACTTATACGGCCGGTAGTCCTGGCACGAGTCCTGGACTATGCTGGCGGAGCTGAGCTTTTTGGTGTTGCAGACATCCTGACGGTTGCCAAAGCCGGAAGAATACGCTGGTTGGGGCACGTGATGAGGATGCTGGACTCATGCTCTGCCAGGAAAGTGCTCGTCAGCGACCCGTTCGGCACGAGGCGTAGAGGAGCACAGCGAGCTCGTTGGCTGGATCAAGTGGAGTCAGACCTGAGGGATATTGGATGCTCCCGGGGATGGAGGAGTGCAGCCATGGACCGAGTTTCCTGGAAACGGATTGGACACCAGGGCATGTCTACAAGACGTGCTCCCTAGGAGCAGGCCACGAAAGAAGAAGAAGAATAATGTGGACAGTATCAAAGGGGGTTTTTAAAAACATTTAATTGCTATAATGATCAAATGATATAATGATTATGCTTGGCAACACTGCAGACATTCTGAATTCTCAAATGTCACTACATTTGAATCAGGAAGTCTTTCTTGAAACGAAATAGAATTACAAAGCGGTTTATACTTCAAACCCTGCACATATAACAAATCCATTAAATTCTTCCTAACAGGGTCGTTGTAATATCCACAAAATATGGTCCAACTTTCGCATCAACCTCACCGGCATACCCAGGGCATACCGTTGGTTGCATTCGCGATTGCAAAACATTGCACATTCGCCTTCGCCTGCCGTACGCCAGCATTCCACCGCCACCGAGATCAAGATCAAACCGGGCGCCGGCAGTGCATACGATGCGCTCCATCACATCCCATATGCATGAAATGTTTACTATTTCATAGAAAATTATGATTACAGATGAAGCGAGGAACGTCAGGCGGTTGTGCGGCAGGGAAGAAGCAGCCAGCAGAAAAAAAATCCAACCCAACAAAAACCCATTCCAGCATTCCTATTGCCCTGGCGTGGCGTACAGCGGACGCGTTTAACGCCGGCACCGTTTTTTTTTTTGGTGTGAGTTTTCCCCTGTTTCCCCTTTTGTTGCTGTTTGCGGGTTGGCTTCCGGCTTGCCATTCCTGTAGCAGCAATAGACGCCAAACACGGGGTGTGAGTTGACGCTCACGTGCCACGTTGGAAAAGCGTTTTTCGCAAGCCGATCAACAGGCTCGGCCGATGTGTATCGTCTCATCCGTTTACGAGGTAATCGAGCCGAGATCCTGACGTTGCCGATTGCTTCACCGTTACCGTGTCCTACACCCAAAAAAAATAAACACCATTTCCCGGCGTGTGCTTTATTTGCCAGTTTTATTTTTCGTTGCCGTTGTTGCATCCGCTTTTCTCGCGGTGTTAAGGATTCGTGTCGGGCTGGAACGGCTTGAAGATGGTTTATCTTTGTCGCACGGTTGAGCGAGGTTGGTGGCGAGCGGAAACCGTGGGAAGGGTGTACGAATCCGCGAGATAACAAGCGCGCAAACAAATGCTACCGTGCCGCAGGATGAGCCCACCGTCACCGTTGCAGCTTATGTCGGAAATCAATTTTGATTCACCCCACGATAATCCGCACAATTTGTCCTTTCTTGGGCGAAAAGCAAAACAAAAAAAAACACCAACTAGAAAACGGTGCAAAATATTCGGTCCCGTGCAGGATCGAGCGGCAGCAGCTTCGGTGTGAAATATTGGAACCCATTTGGCATTAAGCGTTAAATAAAAACAAACGCTCTCGCACCACCCAAACAGCGACAAATCGGGTGACGCAGATTGACTATTTTGGCTTTTCGCTGTTGTGGGTTTTGCCTGTTGTTTGGAGGGTTTTTATTATCCTGGATGGATCAATGTAATTGTTGGTTGATTTCTTCCTCGCTTTGCTGTTTGTTATTTGATACGATTTTGTTCTTTCTAATAATAGTTTACTTGTTTAGTGCTGCTAGTTTTCTTAATTTTTCACAACGTTTTGCTTATGTCTGGTAAGTTATTGTTGTACATTACTTATTCGTTTACATTTTATAGTTAAATTCGCTTGTTTGTTGTTATATTTGCTTAAATGTTTACCTTTCATACTGGACTTTTATTCTGTTGGGTTTTTTTTAAAGATGTTCTAAGTAGTAACATAAAAATTTTCATTATTCATTCTGTTATTTAGTTTTTTTTGTATTATGTCTTAAAACATGTCAGACTTGTCCCATTCGTCGAAGAGATAGTTGGAAGCTATCAAAAAGGTTTCCAAAACGGAAAATCAATCACTGACCAGATATTCACCATGCGGCAAATCTTGGAGAAGATGGCGGAACAGCAGCTACACTCCTACCATCTCTTCATTGATTTTAAAGCCGCATACGATAGCATAGCCAGGGTTACACTATACGACGCAATGAGCTCATTTGGAATCCCGGCCAAGCTTACCAGGCTTGTACGTATGACAATGACCAACATCACATGCCAGGTGAAGGTGGATGGAAAACTCTCAGGGCCCTTTGCTACCACCAAGGGTCTGCGCCAGGGAGACGGGCTTGCTTGCCTCCTATTCAATCTGGCGCTAGAGAGGGCCATCCAAGAATCGGAGGTGGAAACTTCGGGGACCATCTTCTATAAGTCACTCCAGATTTTGGCATACGCTGATGAGCTAGACATCATTGGTTTGAGACTCTCCTATGTAGCAGAAGCTTACCAAAGGATCGAGCATGCGGTACTGAACCTCGGGTTGGAGATCAACGAGGCATAAACCAAAATAATGGTGGCACCACCAGCGGCTCTGCTAACAAACACTGATTTACGTAGGGGTGATAAACAGATAGGTGTTCGCACCTTCGAAGTCGTCCAAAACTTCACCTATCTGGGGTCAAAAGTCAGCACCGACAACAACATAGACGTTGAGTTGCGTGCAAGGGTGCTGGCTGCCAACCGGTCATACTACAGCCTGAGGAAACTTCTCCACTCAAAATACCTGTCGCGACGGACGAAGCTGGGACTGTACAAAACCTTTATAGTCCTAGTACTCACATACGCCTCTGAGACATGGACTCTGTCCAAAACTGACGAAACCCTCTTAGCCGCGTTCGAGAGGAAGATGCTCAGAAGGATTTTTGGCCCCGTATGTGTGGAAGGACAATGGAGGAGCCGCTACAATGACGAGCTCTACGAGCTGTACGGTGAACTCACCATCGTGCAGCGAATTAGGCTCGCCAGTCTCCGGTGGGCTGGTCATGTCATGAGAATGGCACCGCCATTCGTTGAAGAGATAGTTGGAAACTATCAGAGAGGATTCCGAAACGGAAAATCAACCCCTGACCAGATATTCACCATGCGGCAAATCTTGGAGAAGATGGCGGAACAGCAGCTACACTCCTACCATCTCTTCATTGATTCTAAAGCCGCATACGATAGTATAGCCAGGGTAAAACTATACGACGCAATGAGCTCATTTGGAATCCCGGCCAAGCTTACCAGGCTTGTACGTATGACGATGACCAACATCACATGCCAGGTGAAGGTGGATGGAAAACTCTCAGGGCCCTTTGCTACCACCAAGGGTCTGCGCCAGGGAGACGGGCTTGCTTGCCTCCTATTCAATCTGGCGCTAGAGAGGGCCATCCGAGACTCGGAGGTGGAAACTTCGGGGACCATCTTCTATAAGTCACTCCAGATCTTGGCATACGCTGATGACATAGACATCATTGGTTTGAGGCTCTCCTATGTAGCAGAAGCTTACCAAAAGATCGAGCATGCTGTACTGAACCTCGGGTTGGAGATCAACGAGGCATAAACCAAAATAATGGTGGCACCACCAGCGGCTCTGCTAACAAACACTGATTTACGTAGGGGTGATAAACAGATAGGTGTTCGCACCTTCGAAGTCGTCCAAAACTTCACCTATCTGGGGTCAAAAGTCAGCACCGACAACAACATAGACGTTGAGTTGCGTGCAAGGGTGCTGGCTGCCAACCGGTCATACTACAGCCTGAGGAAACTTCTCCACTCAAAATACCTGTCGCGACGGACGAAGCTGGGACTGTACAAAACCTTTATAGTCCTAGTACTCACATACGCCTCTGAGACATGGACTCTGTCCAAAACTGACGAAACCCTCTTAGCCGCGTTCGAGAGGAAGATGCTCAGAAGGATTTTTGGCCCCGTATGTGTGGAAGGACAATGGAGGAGCCGCTACAATGACGAGCTCTACGAGCTGTACGGTGAACTCACCATCGTGCAGCGAATTAGGCTCGCCAGTCTCCGGTGGGCTGGTCATGTCATGAGAATGGCACCGGACGACCCAGCCCGTAAAGTCCTTTTAGGCCGTCCACATGAACAGAAGAGGCGTGGTAGGCCCAAACTGAGATGGAGTGATGGCGTCGATGCGTCCGCCAGAACGGCCGGGATAATGGATTGGCAGACGATGGCGCTAGACCGTGAGCGGTATCGAGGATTGTTGCAGCAGGCCAAAACTGCGATGCGGTTGTAGCGCCTGATAAGTAAGTAAGTACTTAAAACATTTTCATATTTTTTATTATTAGTTAGTTAATTTACTATTATTGTTTTTACTTGTTTTGATTCTCTTTTCGATTTATTTTTAGCTCTCAATTGTTTTTTGTTTGTATGATTTTTTTAACCGATTATTATCTATATAACATAGTAAAACTGTACTGTTATAGCAACTTTCTATGTTTGTTTTTTTATTGTACGTTTTGTTTCCTCTTTTGATTGCTTTATCTGGAATTTATTTAATCATTTATCTCTCTTGTTTTCTTTAATATGCTTCGTTTTGCAAAAAAATTTACATCAAACTCATATTTACTAGCGTTTTTTGTAAAATGGAATTGAATTTTACCTTTTCTTTCACATTATTTATTAGCCTTTACACAGACTTACCTCACAATTGCCACGTATATTACTTTCAATTTAAATAATTATCTGCTCCATTGCATGTTCTTCCTAGAAAGCAAATCGAAACTTACAAACAATTTTATAATATTTTCTTTTTCTCTCTCAAACCAACCCCCCTCCCCTTTTTCTGCTGCGTTCACAGCCACACAGTGCACACATCTGTACGACCGAGCGCACACTGATCGTGAGGCGTACGGTGGGTGTTTGTTGCTCACGCGCCCGGCACAAAACGGCCTCCCAAATAACATATTGCGGCAGATGCTTCCCGGCCCTTCGAATCCGTGACAATTGTGATCTCAATCACTATCGAAAGCCGCAACGGTGATTTGTGGGTGGGCACTGGAAATTGGAAACTGCTGGAAGAAAAATGCTCCCCATCGGATGTTGCCGCGTTGCCGTTTGTTTTCTGCTTCTTCCGCAACAAACACCGACCGGATCATGATTTGTCATGAGCAAACGATGCTTATTTTGGTGCTCGCTTAAAAAAAAACGAAAATAACAGGAAAACCAACCAACAACGGCCTAGCTTTGATGTTGATGGTGATCCGTTGCCGGCGAGTGGCATAGTGGCCGGTATGTGCCGGGTTTCGCCTACACGGTGAGCGTAAATTTGCTCCTCCGCTCCACCCCGAACGCGTAGCACCGGCTGTCCGTTCGGTGGAACAGTTGGCGAGAAAACAGAAAAATATTCAACTGCAACCTAGGCTGGGCGAAGAAAAATATGAGACATTCAAATCTGGTGCCACCGAGGGTTTCGCAAACAAATAAATAAATCAATGGCTGTGTGGTTGTTTTGTGCCTTCTCGCTGCTGCTGCTGCTTGGCTGGATTATAGTGAAACGTAAATATTTTCACCCAACGGGTGTTTGTTGCAATGAGGCTACATTGTAGGATGCGCGTTGCGCGTACAGCAAACTAATAACACACAAACGCGAGCCGCCTTCTTTCTGTTTTTCCTATTCCTTTCTGAGCCCTTTTTGTTTGTCATTTGTTCTCCTTTTCTTTGGCGCATTTCGGTTAACCAGATCGGTCCGTTTTGCGCTGATTGATTTTAATTAACGGTCGCTCATTTGTTGTTTGCCCACCCAACAGTTTTGCGGGGCCGTTCCCGGATGGTTTTGTTTGTCCGGGCTTGTTTGTTTGTGCAGTTTTTGGCAACACTCGCGCAGAAGTTCATTGCCGTGACAGATGTTATTATTGGACTTTCGAGGCGGAGAGCCAGCAGGAAAAAAAAGCAAAAACAAACACAAAGTCGCGAGTTGGATATTGACTCGCAAGCAGTGGGATTGTTTTTTTCGCCCTCTCCAATGTTTGGCATACTGATTTGGTGCACCTTCTTGTGATGTGTTGGAATGTGGAATGGGGCGCGAGTGTGTTTTAATAAAACATAAAACAGGACCACCCCCCACCGTCCCAATAAACGTTGCTGGATTTAGGTTTTTAATGATCTTTTTTAGTTTGTTGTTGCACAGACGGGAGGATGCGTGCCAAACTTTTAAATGGGCTAGGTGAATTTAAAATTGTTATTGTACTGAGTTCTTTGTCCGCTTATTGACAACATTTCCATGTTTTCTTCACTAGAATCCGGTTCTTGTTTATGCATATTTTGGTGTAGGTTATTGTGTTAGTTTTTCTCTTGTTTTACTTCATTTTCTGAGCATTTATAAATTCATTGTTATTTATTGATTTACATATTTATTTTGTTGTTTTTGTTTCTCAAATGTTTCTTTATAGGTTTATTACGAATTTATTTACTTTTGTTATTTTATTTCTTTCTGTTATGCTTTTTTCATTATTATTTTCACTTATAGAGCAATTTCTTTTTCTTATCAATTACATTTTTATTGATATCTTCAATTAATTTGTTATCTTTCAATTCGTTATTACTTAGTTTCACATTTTAGTGTGATTTTTTTTGCACAAAAGAATAATTTACCGCTTCTGCTGTTTTATACCTTTTTCTCATATTCTTCTGCATAGATTTTCAACACTTTTCTCTTTATTCTATATTTTTCTTTGGTGTTATTGTTTCATTTATATTTAATTTCTCTAGCAATCATAAACTATTTCATGTTGCTTTATCATCTTAGCTACTTAAGTAGTCTTTGAAATGTTTCTATTGTTTTCTTTCTAAAAATGCATGTGATTTTTTTTAAGTTTTCATTTTTATAAGAAATAGTTTATTTATAAAAATGATTTTCTATGAAGATTTGCTCATCTTTCATGTTTTTCATAGTTCCTTTTTTATATACTGCTGCAAATGATTTAAGCTTGTTTCATTTGCTTAGTTTTTTAATTCGTTAATGTTAATTACCAGTTTGTTTATATGCGATATGTTTTTATTCCTTTTTTCTTTGGATTTTTATTTTTGGTTATTGCGTTTCTGTTTGTATTATTTTAATTATTTATTGCTTTTATCGACCTGTAACACGCATTCAAATTGAAATTAATAGACCTTTTTAGACTTTCTTTAATAAAATTTTTTCTCACTTTACAATATATCTCACAATTTAAATTAATATTAAAAGAAATACACCGAATACACTAAATCAAAGCCAACTGTTAAATTAAAAAGCAAATCACATCTCACACAGTATTCGTAGCACAAATAATTACCAACAGCCTCACATACTTCCCACTCAAACACCTACACACGAGCACACACATACACGAGGCACGAGAAGCAAAAAAAACTACAACAGCTAAAG
>KZ063850.1:10410-31108 GCA_002091835.1 Anopheles maculatus | reverse complement strand
TCAAACTACTTTAAACATTAAAATGCATCTCCCATCCTCCACAGAAGCTACACCCGTGAGAGCTATTCACATTCAAGCGAAAAATTACATTTCCATTGTTCAATCAAAACCATCCGCAAGCGCCCACAACGATTGTTCCAGCTAGTTCACCGTGCTGGTCGACCACAAAAAAAAACACACTCACACACACACACGCTGGACTTCTTGTGTGACAGCCAGGTTCACCATCAAGTGAACCATGGTTGATAGCTTTTTTGTGAGTATGTCGACTTTTTTTTATAGTACAAAAGGCAATACGGAAATTTCAATTCCATCTCATTTCGACCAATGCAAGCACGGATAGTGCAGATAGCGCCCATTTGTTGAAGCAACGCATCTGCAGCTGCTCACATTCATAGAATACGGCGAGTGAAATGGGGTTGGTCGTACGAGAAATACATCACACGAGGACATTTTCATTCAATTCTTCACTCGAAAGCAAATTCAAAGCACCCTCGTGACCGTGTCTAAATGGGTACGGCGAGATGGGCACTACGGTGGACCGGTGCCAGGGAAGGATGATACATTTGTACTTCCGATACATGTGGTCCTTTATTGAGCCGAAAGAATATCTTTTGTGTGTGTATAGCTGGGGTTGTTTTTTTTTTGCTCTCTATCTCTCTCTCTCTCTCTATCACCTTGTGTTCTACCTCCGTTTCACCTTGTTCCGTTTGGCGCATCTTGAAGGCGTCTCCTTCGGAAAACCTGTATGGGCTTTTCAATCGCTGGATGTGCAGTGCAAGATTCTGCGACAACAGTTTTTTTGGTGTTGTTGTTGATGCCCCTTTAGTTCGTTTGCACGTCATCGTACACACCACTATATCGTTAATCCGGTTGTGAAATGCATTGGCGCTACAATTGCATTGGTTTGTACAAATGCATCTATTGGTATGGAGCAACACACATACACACAAATGCCCAAAAACAGGAAATCTGAACATCGAATGAATGATGCTTCTTGTGTGTTTTTAGCACTTTTTTTTTTGGGGGGCAACGTGCCGAAATCAACATCAAAATTTCAAAGAAATGTATAACAACACACTTTTATTTTCAGGGCCTTCGAGCAAACTCTTCAAACCTTGACCGACACCGCAAAATAAAGCGATTAACCGTATCGAGGGCAAAATGTCGGATAAAATAATTACCAAAAATTGAATTACGGGAAGATTCGGTAGCATATTCTTGCACCGAGAGTGAATCACGATAAATGCAATTATTATTCAGCATCAATTTCGCGCCCTAAACAGCTTACTTCTGCTGGGTTGTTGTGGTGTGTATGGTAGAAGGAAATCGTTACAAAAAAATTCAAACCAATTTGATGATGTAGCAAATAGGTTTTCCGGTCCCGCCGAAAGGGATCTCCCTTCTCTGATTATCAACTGCGTACCATGTTGTGCGCGCGTAATTTTTACATTAATTTATTGTTCGTGTGGTAAATTTATGAAGTTGCCTCACAAATCGATCGCTTGTCATCGTGTCGTACGGAAGAACAGCAACATTCTTGCCGTGCTAGCAAAGACTGATGGCATTGTCATAAATATCGTACAGGCGAAGGGCAGAAGCGACAAGGCACCGGAGCCATTTTGGAAGTTGTAAGTATGGCGGGAATGTACCAAAGTTCCTTTTCTTTTATTTTCTCGCCTTCCGCAATCTATTTCGCTGCGCCGTATGCCTCGGAGTGTGTACAGTTAATGCTGGGTAGCAAACGGAAGCTGTAAAGTAAAAAAGTGTGCGGCAAATGTTGTGATGGCTACATTTTGGTGTATCCGCTAGAAATCAACTCGTAACTGCGTAACGAGAGCTCCTTCATAAGCTACGAAAAAGTCAACCAGCCGACTAACCATGTGGATGTGGGAAGATACGCGGTAGCACGTGTCGCCTCAGGAATTCCTCTCTATTCTCGACTGCTCGCCTCTTCGCTGGTGGACGGATACACGGTAGAAAATGTGCCAAGAAAACGAAAGCGACACCCTCCCGCCCAAAAATCCCACCCCCATTTAAACAACATTGAATGCCGATGATGACGGAGACGACAACGATGGTAATGATAATGTGATCTGCAAGTAACGCCAGCGTAACGAAAAACGCGCTGATAAATGAAAGTACTGCCAGCAGTCTGAGCGTACCCGCCGCCAGCCAAGGACAAACACAGACGTTTTATTTATTTTTTTTTCTCTGAAACGCGACTCGCACGGTGATAATAATATCTGGTACGGGCGCTCGTTCGCTTCCGGCCACCGGGACTAAGAACACCAATAAGTGATATCGGATATGACGCGCACTCGGATGTACATACATATGCATGGCCATTGATTCGGTGTGCTCGCTTCCTGCACGGTGACTGGCAAGAATTTGTGTTTTTATTTGCCACTTTTCCTATTTTCTTCATCTTGATGATGATGAGACTTGCGCACCCCCGGGTCGGGTTCGGTGGGTGGGCGAGCGGCAACGTAATAAATTGGGGATTGTGTTGAAAAGCCCTTCCGTTGCTTCCTGCTGCTCCCCGTGCGTAGGAGGCCAGAGTGGCCCACGAGACGTCAAGTATGTGTGAGTGTGTTATTTTCGGGTGGAATCACATATTGGATTATAAATATTGAATATAGGGCCTGCGGTTGTCACAAAACACTTGTGGTGAAATGTTAACACAATCGTGAAGCCTATTTATTTGTATTGATTGAACACTCGATTGTAAAAGCAAAGTGCGTTTATTGGATGAAATTATATTTTGTAAACCTATAGCACAACTATGTTAATATCCGTGAACTTATCACCGGAATGTAAGACTTTAAAGCAAGCAAGTTTCATCAGTGTTATGAATTGTAAAGTTTAAAAATGATTCCATTATGCAAAAGGTTTCGATGTAAAAGGAACACGACGTATCGTCAAACGCTGGGGTGCAAAACATTCCCCAAAGAAAAAAAAAGAAAGGAGATAAATTTTCTTCGCTACCGAATCTTCAAATTGCTTCGGGCGAATCAATTGGCAAAGGAATGAGTAGCTCTCCGTTTAGTGCTTACTCATGCCCAAGCCGTGGATAATGAAGATATTCAGCCCTCCCGCTCCGAAGTATCTCCTTCTTGATTCTTAGCACCTCCAACGATACAATGATTTGAGCTTTCCCTGGCTCGATAGTCTCGATCCGGTCCGTCTGTTAAGATACAGGGCACGATGTGGGTGGGCGGTGCACGATTACGATGACGGCGGCCGGTTCTGTTGACTTGTCGGTTTCGGTAAATAGTTACAAAAGTTCCCCTTAACTTCAAAGTCCAAGTGCTGTTTTATCGCGCCCGGGCTGAAGAGCTACGGTAAACTGGACGGCTTTGTTGAAATTAATGGAATTTCCGGTACGTGCGAGAGCGTCCAGGTACGCAAGGGACTTTAGGACAAGATGCTTCCAATTTGGCCTCACTTTCTCCGGTGTCCTGTGTGGAATGTAAGGAGGCCTTCGGTTTGGATGTGCTGAGACTTCCATCAGCCCGGAAGTGGTTGGCAAAGTATTCTGCTTGCGAATGTTTATACGGCATCCCACCCTTAGTAGAGGCTGAACGAAAGTGGCACAAATGATTCAACAAACAGTTCGACAGCGATCGGAACAAAGCGGCGCGCAGAAAAATACAGCAACCGGTTCAGCCCTATTTAAAGTTGACAAAAGTGTCAACAGACAGTGATGGTGAGCATTGCTGTGCCGTTGAGGGATAAAGGACGATTCTCCGGACGATTCATCCTAATAATGTTTTGTTTGTAACTTTTGTGCAGCCGAACGAAACTCTTCTAATTAGTGTGTAGGTTCATCGGGTAATAACGGAAAGCTCACCGTATTAGCCAATAAGGTAGCGAGAAATAACGAGCCAATTTTCGTACCATTTTTTTGTTTTTGTGCTTGCTGTAGTTCGCTCACGCTTTTAACGTTCGTTCATGCGCCGCAAATCGCTGGCAAGATTTGATGTGTCAGTTTTCCGATGTCGGTGGGTGTATTCCGGCGTAGCAAATTCCGTCTAATCAATGTCACAGAATATCAAATGCTGCACACGAGCTGTCTAAAAGTGGAAGACCTAAAAATCGTGCTTCCGCCAACCGTTCGCTGTACGTGAATTCGATTTGATAACGTTCCCATAGCACACACAAACACACACACACACGCTCACACAAAAAGGACAGGCGCTGCAAACAACGTAAAGTTTCAAAACTACGGAAACGTGCTGGATCATGCCCGGTTTTTTTCCTATTTCGCATCAACGTCAATCCGATGGGTGATGATTTTCCGGTTTCCACTTAAAATGAGCAGAAACGTGGTAGGTTCTGTGTCAAACGGACACATGCAGCCGTGTGATAGTTGAGCGTAGTATTCATTCCCACCCCCGTTAGAAACAGTTATCTAGTTTACAACGTAACTAATGTTTAGCCTTTTTTCCATGAAATCTCTGAAACATAGCATGGAACCATGTTTAAAGGAAACATAAAGCAATCGTATCAACTATAAAGCTATGGAAACTGCGTAAAAGCAGGCAATGGGTTCGTAACAGGCCGAGTACCCTTTTAATCCTCCGCTTAGTCGGAAAATCGTGTCATTTGTTGGGTACTTTCATCATATCGATAGAATGCAACATTCGGTTTAAATACCAGCATTCCAGCTACTTGTATCAATACACAAACCATACAGTCATGGTAAAACTAGTTGACATTGGTGAGCGCACATCCGATCGGCGATGAAGAAGTCATAGATGCAAATGCCAAGCCGTGTCTATACTAAAATAATGCAACCCAGTGAGCAAAGATGTTCAACTCGTGCTCCTCATCAACCTCGCCCAATGCTACGCCATTGAATGTTTGATATATCCCGTGACTACCAGTGCATAGTTTTGAAAAACCACTTCAGCATTTTGACTACGAATGTCAAAACAATCCACTCGTGGCTGCCGTATTCGTGTTTATCGGCTAGTCAGATATAAAATAGTGCACCACCGGTCGCTATCACTTTTAGGATATTGCCATGGACGCCTACAATCAGTGCAGCACGAGCATTTTCTCACAGTTTCATCATTCCATTCCATTGTAGCGCTCCATCAATTTACATCTATCTTTTTTTTATCGGCTTGAACTAAACGTGAATTGAAGGAATGTTATTCTTCCACAGCAAAATAGAGTAGAAGCAAAACAAATAATGGAATTTCAAAATCTAGAATCAAAAACAGGAAGAAATTAAACAAACCATCCCGAAAAGTGTGCAACAAAACAAACTTGAATGTCTCGAACGCCGAAAAGTGGGTAAACGACATACAGGCAAATAAACTATGCCGGTGCCGGGGAAACGGTACAAGCCAGCTGGGCAAGCTGTTTTTTGTGTTTTCGCTTGCTGTGTCGCTGTGTAAAAGTTTTGTTATTCTTGTTTAGATTTTTCCGTTTACTCTAGCCATTCAAAACAAAGCAAAAATCATGTTGCACATTGGTGTGTTGGTTTGTGCAGTGTGTTTGTGTGTTGGTTGTTTTTTAAGCTAAAAGCTCTCGACTTTTGCGCTATGCCAACCAAGTGAACCGTTAAACCGACCCAGTCGATCCGGCGAGAGGGTGAGAGCATCCTTCCCCAATCGAAAATTTTCCGGCGTAACGCTTTCTCTATTGGCGATTGCGTAGCACGGTAACGAGGTCTAACCCGCTCCGAATGCAGCCCACTGCCAAAATTTTCTATTTCCAACAATTCAACCATCGGAGAGCTCCCCCGTCTACAGCCCGTCCGCCCACATTGGCCCAGCAACGCGAGTGCGCCTTTAATCGAAATCGAAAACATGCCATGGAACGTGTTCGAGATATTGAACATGCAAATCTGAAATCGAGGAACACCGTGTTTTACCCCCGCTGGTTCGGAAAGACAAACAGCAGCGACCATCGGTTGCATACGTTGTTTCTCCTTTTCTGCACACCAACACACATCTTTTTAGTATTTTTTTTTTGTATTTTAAAAAAACAACCTTTTTTTCTATAATTCCCTTTGCATTCCTCAATGTGCTCTTTGCCCCATTCGAAGGATATTTTTACGCTCATTGCTCACGGGTTAGTATCGCCAACGGATGGCCGATTTTGACTCGTGTGCATGATGAAGCGAACCAGTTTTGGTGTGCCTATTTCATCGATTTTAGTGTGCATTTGAAATAGAACAGTTTTTTTTTTGGTGATGTTGTTGCTGTAGATATTTACCAGCCATCCCGCAGAACTGCGATCTAACTTATATCGCAATGCAAATCACTCATTCGCTGCATAGCGCCAGACGCTTCACGGGCTCGACTGCATACGTACTGTTGCATTTCTTTTCTGCTCGCGGTGCTCGAGCGCGCGTGTGTGTGTGCGCAGATGCACCGTGTGCTAAATTAAATAAACGCACCGGAATTAAAGTACATATTGGGTAAACTGTTTGATAGCGGTGACCGAGTGTTGAACGGTACGAAATGCTTCCGACACGCTGTGCATATCTATTCAAATGTCCACCACCGGAAGATGAGTCTGTTTGTATTGAAGCGATTTTTTACCCCCTTTTCTGTTTTGTGTTCCATTTTCTCACGCTGCCATTTTGCTGGCCGATTTCATTCACACGGATATGCAGCAAAAGTGCAGTAGTGTACTTGTGGTGGCGAGTTTTGCACTGGTCAGCAAATGGGGATTTTTCGAAATTGCTTCTAACCACAAGTACGGGTTTTTTCGCCTATCTTTTTCTATCGCACCGATACACCGCGCAAACTGATCGTACATTTCTAGCGAATGCGGTTTATCGTTTCGCTTTTTTTTCTTGTTCAATAATCTCACCAAACACCTCCACAAACAGTAAGTCATTCTCTTTTTACCTCATTCTATTTTCTGAAGCGAGGAAAAAAAATCATACACACAAAAAGGCGAATGGGTGCCGAAAAAGAAAATATGACGCGGCGATGAGTGACTTCGGATGGTTGTATAAGTAACACAGTATGGCGTTACCAATAAAGATGCTAATTTCAAACCATAAATTTGATTAACGACGCACGTTTGCTTCATTCGTTGAAGGGCTCATACTTACTTCAAGCTTCATCACCCACCAACCCAACTACACGCACACCAACCCACACACACACACACAAACAAACGTAGCATAATGCGATTATCGTTCACTTTTCCTTATCAGGAAGCTTCTCACACATAAACACACACACAAACACCGTAAAACACGGCCACTGTCAATTTGATTAATGTTACGCAACCTTCATCAGACGCTAAACGGTTTGCTGTAAGCTGCAATGCGACGCACTTCGACACTTATCGAATTGTCGCTTTTCTTATTTACCTCACGCAATCACTGCGTTTGTGATGTGTGAGTGTATCAGCTTCCCATCCCGGGTTGCGAAAGTTTAACGGTAGCCGAACGTTTTTAATTGAAACGTGACAGCACGATGTTTTGCGAATGAAGTGAAATAAAAGAAATCCATTTTTTTTTGCACAATTTCAGAGGAGTTAAAAAGAAATCAAAATCCGAAAAAAGCGTTAATTTCATTTCGTTTTTACCGATTTCATACGTTTTTGTTTGTGTTTGGTACGATTAACTCGATCATGGTGGAGGGCGAGTGTTGTAAAAATGAAGTACGCATTTGACGTACCGGTGTTTCTGATCTGATCAAATAGTATGTGTTTATTTGGGCTAGCTTGGGTGCTCCTCTCATCGATCAACAGTCATAATTGAAACTTAATAGAGCATAATACAAAATCAACATAAAGCTCCAGCCCTGATGGAGTGTTAATAAGAATAATTGGGTTGTAATCACAGTGTTTTTCGTGGTAAAAAAAAACCCTATCCATCGGTCAAATACAATAATTTGCGCATTTCAATATGTTTGTTTTTCTGATACACATATTTTACACCGTACATCATCGATGGAGTTTATCGAATATTTTTTCCTTACACAGAGAGGTGCACTGCAAATGGGCAAAGTATTTGCAGCTCACTCAATCAGTATGGTTTGTTTGGCCTGTTAAACTATATGTGTTCTTTTGCGGCTGGTTCATGTAATGTTGTATATTCACTGCAAAAGCTACACAAATGGCGGAGTTTATGAGTGTTTGCAACACGTCTGCTTTTCTTCCCAATTGCAGCGTATTATTCCCGCAATAATAGGATGAGGTGCAAATTACCTATTACTCAATGAGTTGGAATGGCTTTTCAAACCACTAACCGTTAGTTAGTTAGAGGCAAACGGGTTAATGCAAGCAGATACCTTTTGCAATTGAACGAAATATTCGCTGGTACAAAAAAAAAAAATAGAACCCATTCACTATGGCCTAATGTTTCAGACGATAAAATTAGCATAAAATTAAAATAACTTTGAATTTATTAAAGCCCTTTTTTGCTGCTGAATTTGTAAAATAAGGCCGCAAGCGAACCTGTAAAGCGAATATCAATTGCAGGACCCACGTTTTGTTTCGTCCATAACTCCATGGTAAAGTATCGATAAAAGCTTAAAGCTAATGGTTGCTAAAGCAGAGCGCAACGAATAGAGATATTAAATTTGCATTTCAATTCCTCCTTCCCGCTTCACGAACCAAACTACACAGCGTAAGGTATGCATTTGAAAATGAATAGACTGTAAGGAGTTTTTCTTTCGTGAGCAGTTCGTTCCCTTTCCGATTTCGATAAAGTACCATTTTATAGCTCGGAATGCTCGAATTGCTGTAGCGCTCAACCCGACCTCTATGTGCAACCCCCGACCAAAGTGCAACTTGGTTAGGTGAACATATTTTTTTCCGATCCTTTTGAAAATCGGTTCACTCTAAATTATGTCCAAGAGCCGTAACTGACACTGACAGTTGCTGACGTTGTCTTTAGAATTGCGGAGTTCGTGCAGATTTCATTCCAGTTCCAGTTTCTTTTCTTTTTTTTTTTGTTATTCTGCCCAGAGAAAGTGGTGAAAAGTAATTCGCCGTCACTTTGTATTTTACCTCCTCCAAAAAGTTCGCCGGCACGTGGTGAAAAAGGGGATGGTTAAGTCTACAAATTTTCCCGTACAACCGCGTTGTGGGAGTAACCACCTCGATCATCATCAATTACGGGTGCCCAATTCTGCTGCTGATATCGAAACGGATAACGCTTCAAGCTGCTGTCTGCACCATCCATTGGGCGTGGGAAGTGGAGACGGGTTGGGAGAGTGGGAATCCGATGAATCAGGCAAGCCTGCGTATATCCTCCGTAAGAAGTGCGAACTGATAATAGCTGTTTGAGTAAGGTCAAACATATGCAAATCTGTCTGCCCAATCCCAATCCCGACTCAATTGATGGCGAGCCCATCGAGAGCAGTTAGAAATTGGCAAGTGAACAGGTGTTGGAAAAAGCTCTCGGGGTATCAGTCAGCAGCACACACACACGCACACACCGGTTGTTAATGTGCTAGTTTTTACTTCCTCCATCTTTGCGAGCTCAGCTCCAAATCTCAAAACCCACCTGTTCGGTTTGATTTGGACGCAGGGATGAGAAAATCAATGTACGGATACGGTGCACGATCCGGGCTAAAACCGTCCGAGAGAATCACAAAGAAGGTTTTACCTGTTTGCTTTCTCTGGGTATGTTTCGATTAGATTTATCAAACTGTGATGTGGGCACACTCACACGCACGTCCACTCACAAATCGCTCGACATGCAGACTGTCAGACTGGGAAAGGTGATTGAAAGAAGTTTCGCAATAATTTTCCAGTTGCGGGAAGGATCACCGGTGTCTTTGCATACATTTCACGTGTGAAACTAACGGGAAGGTACACCGTGCCTTTATTTTGAGTGATACCGAAGTGGAAGTGAAGAGATTGTTGGAAGTTTGAATATGATGTCCCTCAATTTTCCTCCCCTTTTTATTGAGTTGTTGATGAAGAGCTTTCGGTACAACACAGTTTTAAATACACATGTGAAAGCTTTCTTTAAGAATTTCTTTCATATTCTTTTGTTTGATCCTCTCTGTTTAAATGGTTACAAAATCGTCCACATGAATATATTGGATAAAAGATTTTTATTGAATACGTTGGATATTATCATTCATCATGCAACCTCTGATGTAAAATACAATTCCTTTGACTTTCATTTCAAAATCTTCTTATCTTACTGCTAATCAATGAATTCGTATCATTTGTTGAAGTATACCACATTGTTTGCTGTTCTCACTTTGAATAAAATCCGGTTCCACCCACGTGCTATATCGACCCGTATGACTGTTGCAGGACATTCACGGAGGCCATGTAAGCCGTTCGCTTCCTGTCAACACTGTAGGAAGTTTCACTTGGAGAACAGGTTGGAAGGTTGTGCCGGTTGTGTTCTTGAGGCTATTGATATTTGATAGTCAATCTCGGGTGGCGTATTGATGCTGGTTCAACGTCATAACACCACCGTACTGGCGAGTCTGTGTTGTGTACACGACCTAGGTCGTATGCATTTCCTAGTCCTCAGGGCTCTTCTCGATGGCTCTCGATGGCCAGCTTACGACGGGAACCTTAACCAACGTAACGAAGAGGCATATAAAACACGTGGTACTTTTGTTGATAAACTATGTGGTCGATAGGGTGACGCTGGTGCGTCCATCGTAGGCAGTCGCGCAAGTATGCGTGAAGGAACAGTATTCGCTTTCCACCCTCGGGCTTCCTGCAGGTGGCCGTCTCGGTTTCGAAGCCGGGTTTCACTCACTGGCAGACGGCGTATCGATCACGGGTGTTGTCGGGAAATTTGTCCCCCATCAACTTCTTCGCCATCTTTGTCGATCGTTGGTGGATAAACAGTTTGTATATTTTTCCTTCGATGCGAAGCAAAGTTTGTGCAACACAGTGTGCAGCACCATATGTGTTGTACTCTCTCCCTCAACCGTGCAATCCACATTGTCAAGACGTGCGAGTACGTATGTTTGCGAATGTGTGCATGTCAATCATGTTGTGGTTTGCTTGCAAAATTATTTACTGCTATCTTGAGAATCTTGAACATTGTCTAGCGTACGGCATCAGTTTCTATACACCATTTACCAGAAGGCGGTGCACGCGCGTGTGTGTGCAGAGGCAAACCTTACTCAACCCTCCTTGACGTTCGTTCCTCGCGCTTGCTTCGCGTGCAAAAACATTATCATCAATCTCGTGGTGCTAGCTTTATTGTACTGTGCGGTTAGGAGCTTTGTAAGCCCGATCGATGTTCGAAGGATGCTTTAGTTAGGTTCATCAAGCGACAGCGATACTGATTGTCTGCCTTTGGCTTCGGCAGCTGTCAGCTTCCACTGCTGTATAAAATCATAACAACACTAAGTTCTACACACAGGACCATAGGCAGGCATCGGCTTCTTAACGGGGTTTTGACACACCGGTTGTTAATGTGCTAGTTTTTACTTCCTCCATCTTTGCGAGCTCAGCTCCAAATCTCAAAACCCACCTGTTCGGTTTGATTTGGACGCAGGGATGAGAAAATCAATGTACGGATACGGTGCACGATCCGGGCTAAAACCGTCCGAGAGAATCACAAAGAAGGTTTTACCTGTTTGCTTTCTCTGGGTATGTTTCGATTAGATTTATCAAACTGTGATGTGGGCACACTCACACGCACGTCCACTCACAAATCGCTCGACATGCAGACTGTCAGACTGGGAAAGGTGATTGAAAGAAGTTTCGCAATAATTTTCCAGTTGCGGGAAGGATCACCGGTGTCTTAGCATACATTTCACGTGTGAAACTAACGGGAAGGTACATCGGGCGTTTATTTTGAGTGATACAGAAGTGGAAGTGAAGAGATTGCTGGAAGTTTGAATATGATGCCCCTCAAATTTTCCTCCCCTTTTTATTGAGTTGTTGATGAAGAGCTTTCGGTACAACACAGTTTTAAATACACATGTGAAAGCTTTCTTTAAGAATTTCTTTCTTATTCTTTTGTTTGATCATCTCTGTTTAAATGGTTACAAAATCGTCCACATGAATATATTGGATAACAGATTTTTATTGAATACGTTGGATATTATCATTCAACTTGCAACCTCTGATGTAAAATACAATTCCTTTGACTTTCATTTCAAAATCTTCTTATCTTACTGCCAATCAATGAATTCGTATCATTTGTTGATGTATACCACATTGTTTGCTGTTCTCACTTGGAATAAAATCCGGTTCCACCCACGTGCTATATCGAACCGTATGACTGTTGCAGGACATTCACGGAGGCCATGTAAGCCGCTCGCTTCCTGTCAACACTGTAGGAACAGGTTGGAAGGTTGTGCCGGTTGTGTTCTTGAGGCTATTGATATTTGATAGTCAATCTCGGGTGGCGTATTGATGCTGGTTCAACGTCATAACACCACCGTACTGGCAAGTCTGTGTTGTGTACACGACCTAGGTCGTATGCATTTCCTAGTCCTCAGGGCTCTTCTCGATAGCTCTCGATGGCCAGGGAACCTTAACCAACGTAACGAAGAGGCATATAAAACACGTGGTACTTTTGTTGTTGAACTATGTGGTCGATAGGGTGACGCTGGTGCGTCCATCGTAGGCAGTCGCGCAAGTATGCGTGAAGGAACAGTATTCGCTTTCCACCCTCGGGCTTCCTGCAGGTGGCCGTCTCGGTTTCGTAGCCGGGTTTCACTCACTGGCAGACGGCGTATCGATCACGGGTGTTGTCGGGAAATTTGTCCCCCATCAACTTCTTCGCCATCTTTGTCGATCGTTGGTGGATAAACAGTTTGTATATTTTTCCTTCGATGCGAAGCAAAGTTTGTGCAACACAGTGTGCAGCACCATATGTGTTGTACTCTCACCCTCAACCGTGCAATCCACATTGTCAAGACGTGCGAGTACGTATGTTTGCGAATGTGTGCATGTCAATCATGTTGTGGTTTGCTTGCAAAATTATTTACTGCTATCTTGAGAATCTTGAACATTGTCTAGCGTACGGCATCAGTTTCTATACACCATTTACCAGAAGGCGGTGCACGCGCGTGTGTGTGCAGAGGCAAACCTTACTCAACCCTCCTTGACGTTCGTTCCTCGCGCTTGCTTCGCGTGCAAAAACATTATCATCAATCTCGTGGTGCTAGCTTTATTGTACTGTGCGGTTAGGAGCTTTGTAAGCCCGATCGATGTTCGAAGGATGCTTTAGTTAGGTTCATCAAGCGACAGCGATACTGATTGTGTGCCTTTGGCTTCGGCAGCTGTCAGCTTCCACTGCTGTATAAAATCATAACAACACTAAGTTCTACACACAGGACCATAGGCAGGCATCGGCTTCTTAACGGGGTTTTGTCCTGCTGGTGACAAATAGTTTGACAATGTTGTTTCTCGCATCATCTACGGATATGAGAACTGTTTCAGCTGCTCATTATCCGTAAGCCAAACGGTATAACAAGGATAAAGATTTCACAATCTTCTCGCTTGAATACATCGATTTTATGAATGTACAATTGTTGCGTGGACTAGTATGCATTTGTTCTTTCTAATGCAAAATATACATCCTCGATGCATTAAAAATTCAAGACGCTTAGTGTTTTTTGTACAGATTACAAACCAAAGCATAGACGATTAATTGAACGAAAGGAGGCTTCTCTTGTTTTCTGCAAACAAGTTTAAACCATGCCGTAAACAATACGTTATTTCAGCTTTAACAATGAATATGAACTACAACAAAAAGTCTATCGGATATTCTGAGATTAATTGTGGCATCTCGATTCACACCTGCTTTTTAAACCATGTTGTTGAGCCAAATCTATTTTGCAGCTGTTATTTCCTACATCTTAAGCCTTACTTTCTCTGTATTTACCAAGACACCACCATACTGACTTTTGTACAGACGACGTTCATACCTTGGGATGTCTTTTCTTGTATCAACTAAAACCTTATGCTGCTTTTGCTAGTAAAATCACACACCCGTCCCTGCAAACGATCAATTCTAGACCTAAATTGGTACCTGTTGGCCGCATTAGTAGTGTTTGCACGGAACATTGCGCAGTGATAAAATCGAAAGACAAGGGTTACGAGTACATTATTTAATTACGCCGTCTTAATGAAGCTTTGAACTTCCTGTGTCTATGTTCATCGTTATGCTGCTGCTTCACAAGAGCAAGTGTTCTGGCTCTGCCTTTCTTGTGATTTCTCTTTAGGATTTTTTTCTATGTATTTTGTCACCGGAAAAGCTACAAACATCCTTAAGAAAAGTAGATATTGTATATACTAATATCGTCACTCTTAGCATTGTTTTCTCATACAAATGTACGTTTTGTTTCATTACAGGTAATGGATAGATTCCTTTCCAATGCAGTGAAAAAAACGGCAAGTGAATCGTATGTATTTAAATGAACTTTAAAGGGCTAAGTGTATTGTTTTATGACCTAGAACCATTTAAATTGGACTATGAATCATATGGGATTCGAATGAGTAAAAGCTCATACATGAAAGCTTCAAAGGCTTCCTTGTTGCAAAAGCTTTGCTGAAAATGAGCTGCAAAAGCTTTGCTGAACTTCGGCTTGGAAAATGTGCGCACGCTCAATTTTCCCATTGTCCATGTATTCTGACTCCTATTTTATAGCATGTGATTTTCCATCGGAAAAGTACGTTTCCTGGACAGCAACCACCTTCTTTTAACAGCTATCCATAATCGTTTTTTAAAGCTACACGGGAAAACCTTTCTGAAACAGGACTTACTATAGCAGGAAAATCATTGTTCTAAAAGGATGATTTTGCTATATATTCGCTACGATTTGGTAAAGCGAACCAAAGCGTAGCTCCATCTAGTTAAATTTTTGGCAACTTTTTGGCATAATATAACTTTCTTCTATAATAATCAGAATATCTAAAGCGAGATGAGTATAGAAAATTATAAACCAATCGTGTACACCAACCCATCGTAACTTGCATAAAATTTATCTTCGTGGCACAATCTCAACGGCTGTTATATGACAAGAATGTGCTGTGTGCAATGAACTTATAGATTGAGTGCTTAAGATAGAACTTCGTACTTCGTTGCAGCCCAGATGAACTCTTCTTTGGTAAATTTTTCATTTTAACCAATTATATTCGAACTGCCAATCGAATATTTGACTAAACTGTCAGAATTCATCTTGTCTTATCATACCGAACAACACGAAATACTCATTACTGAAACATTCCACGTTAATTTAATCAAAGCCCGGCGATGAATTTCAGTTTACTTGCTAATTATGTCAACCGTGTGGCACGTCTTGACCGATTCACTTAACTGTTTAAAGCAAGCAATTCAATTAGTTTACTCCACCTCCGGTAGTATTATACCCCACCAAAACAAATCTCTTCAAGACCCAAGAAAAGTCGGATGGTTTTAGCCACGTCCCCTATCTGCCGTCACGTGCTTAAGTACCCTGTAACGCTATGCAACAATCGTTAGCCTCGATTAGGTTCCACTAATAAACACTGACGGTATAGCTAGGACGTGAAGAAGAGCTTCAAATGGGCCGGAAAAGCTGAGAGTTCTTGCTTTTTTTTGTAACGGTTCAATTTTCTTTAGTTACCGTCTGAAAGTTCTCTCATCCGCGTAGAAAAAAGGAGTACGGTGATGGTTTAATTAAAACCATCATGTATATAGCGGCTGTTGCTGGTTTAGTGGAAGCAAAAGAAAGGTTTTGTGTTGTAACAAAAACAAAAAAGGTTTACTGTCCGCTTGGTATGTTTAACCTTCATCGCGATGAAAAGCAAGCGTATTGAATGTTTAGGTTGAGTAAAACAACAACAAAACAACACCTTAAGGTTCAAGGTGTTTTTAGCGGTGTTCATCATAAGTAAGTCCAAACCAGTGTTTCTGCGGACTGTTTAAAGATACATCGTGTTGCTGAATTGTAGACTAAACTTTTATTTTTTTGAATCTTCAATCGCTAACCAGTGTACAAATACGGTGTACAAAGATTGAGGTTGCTGAAAAAGCTACAGAAACAATTAAAATATAGTGACAGAGTGATCAAGCAAAGCAGAAAGTGTAAAACATACCTTTTGAGCATTGAATTTGTGTATGAAAATATTATTCCTCCTAAGGAAGCAACATATTTCCATGCAACAAAAGTTGAAAAACACACTTCTTCCACTCACACATTTAATTGAGAGTAAAAGGCGACGAATAATGTACACAGAAGGAGTTAATTATCGTTAAGCAAATTAAATCTGTTTTTTGCTGGGGAAAAAGTTGCTCCTACTCAGGGAAAGGACATTCCGTAGAGCAACTAGAAGCATACGGAAGCAGAGTCAAGATTGTTTACTTAACGGGTTGATTATTTTTTGGATTTGCTTGTATTTATGTTTGTTTGTTTTTAGTTGTTTGCTTCACAATTTGTTAATGATTGTTGATTTTCTTAAGATTTTAATAAGCTGCTAATCTCCCAGCAGCTGTTTTTTTCTGTACCAAGACGCTATTTGCACAATATTTTTCCATGGAATTGAAGTTGGCTTGCGTATTGAATTAGGAAAATGCTCAATTTGAAAGCATTTGTGGAAAAAATGATTATAGATTAGATATAATCCGCATAATTCCTCGAAGCGTCTGCAGATTTCTTTAAAAAAATTGTAGCTTTAAACGACAGTCCTGATGAATGTAATGGATGGACTATTGAAATCTTTACTTTTCAATTTGCTTCACAATCGACTTAAATAACTTCCCATTGTCTGAGCCCCTACTCGTTCCTCCTCGCAACTCGTTCGCAGTCTTACAGAGGATAATCTGTTAAGCTACCGATGTTGCACGGGATCCAAGTTTTAGAGTTCATCACCTGGTCGAATGAAAAGATGCCTGATCCCTGCAAACTGTCTTAATCTAGTCTCTTCTCACTCTTCTACTATTGGAAAAAGTTCGATTTACTGCTCGAACACAATGAACGAAATTGGATTGCACCGGCTACTTCTGTTGCTGTCGCTCGGAGCGTGTTCGATTCATTCAATTCCGTACCTTTAAGATTTCCCGTCCACCGGGTTGGCTGCATCTTCACTGACAACGATTATCTTTACCACACAATTCGATAAATTGACATATCCTGCAGACGAAAGCATCGAACATTGCTTCTCCACCGCTTGCAATCTTCCCTGGTTAGGTTCACGCTACTGAACCCTGCCGATATAGTGTGCCGAGCAAATGTACGAAAGATCGACGACGCCAAGCATGGTGCGTTTGAGAAATAGTTCAAGAAGCTAACGATTGCTTCTACACCATCAGTGCATTCGAAAAGGGATCTCGGTGCACTGGCTTGCCTCGTTGCAGCTCTCGCTAGCGCCAGCAGCATAGTTTATTAGCTAACGTGCCAGACAGACACGATGACGGGTGAACAAGGTGTACGTACGAATCAACGATTTGAAGCAAACTCGTACGAACGTAGAAATCAACATTTAAGTCGGTGCAGACAAAAAAACAAACCGAACTTTCTACCTGTTACACTCGATGCTCATGACATGGATTATAAAGTTAGCAGGTTTCGATTTTAATTTAGCACAATAACGATAAAGTCATTGTACATCATGCAGCATTATCATTCATGTACATTTGATCCATGAAAATCTCAACTGGCTTTATTTAGAAATCATGTTTCATATACAGTATTTCATTTGCATCAAGCCGTAAATTGAGGGAAATTAAATTAAAAAGGCCCGTTAAATACTTTGATTAACTTATTTTCTACATGTGTATCCTTTTTGCCTAGCAGAGGAAAGCTATCATTGAGAAAAAGTTTTAATGAAAACAAAAATTCTGCAAGCCAAAGAATGATGTAGAGTTGACAAACTGCAATCACATCAGAAGAGACACTAGAGCCTACCGTTTATCAACACTACCTCATAAGAGAACCTTAGAAGGTGTGAGAAAAAGGCATGAAAACTTTGTCGATTTACGGATAGCGTTGCTTGAGCATTGTTTACCCAAAGTTTAGATCTTTGATGAAACCTTACGAAAAGGTGCAACCTCACAACGCAACCTTATTTTGGAACCGCGCCGTCCACAGAACTTTAAAGAAAGGCGAAGGTCATTCTTTTGTTTGTACAACTAACGCGGGACCTATAAAAAGGTTCCAGGCAAAAGCAACTGCAAGAACCAGTTAAAAGAATAAAACAAAAGAAACGAAAGCATAAACCATCGCTTCACGTTTGGTGCACGTTGAGCATCTAAATCATGTTACCGTCGGCGAGAGTCCGATGAAACCGGTGTTCAAGCCTGGTTGACAATTTAATTACCATCCGAAGAAGAACTGCCGGAGAAGCAACTAAGAGAGCACGGCCCGACAAATTTTCGCGCCACATCTCAATGAGTGCCGGGAATGACCGTGAATTTACTGCGCATCCCTGTACGAGTGGTGAGTGCTGATTGTTTTGGTTCTCAGTTAACCTATCGGTGTCGCTGTCAGAGGTTTGCAGCAGCCACCCAATCTCTTCGTCCTTGTGGCCCAATGACCTAGACTAAGCTGGCACCCAAAGTTCGGATAGCTCTTGGATGCCGGAGCCTGGACCCAGAACTGGCAAAGCGTTCGTGTCGGTGAGTTACCGAGCTGGAACCGGATCGGATTTTATACGATTCCATTTCGACATGGCAGTTGTTTGAGAAACGCGCTCGCGTTCGGTAACTGAAACGGTCGTTTAAAGTTTAATGTTTATGTATCAGCAGTTGACGTAGATCAAACGTAAAGTAATAAGTTGTCGGAATTATTTTTTTGGATGATGAAGATGGCTTTTATGTAACGTGGTTTTCTTTTTTAAGAAATGATAAAACAAAATAAAAACGTAATGTGTTCCTCAACGAGTGTTGGCTCCAGTTTAAAGAAAAGAAAATCATGAATGTGCTTTTCTGTAAGAATGCCCCAACACATTACCCTGATTGAGTGCATTTCTCTAAATCGTGAATGTGTGTATGTGCGTCTACGATAAAAGTTTGTGGCTAAAAGCGTTTTTTGGTGACCGATAGTGACATCCGTTGCGATGAAAAGTGTTCCAACGTGTCTGCTTCCGGTCATTTTCCTCTACGCGGTACTGCCGTTAGAACCGTCGCCATTGTGTTTGTTCCCATTAGAAAAGCTAACAGGTTCACCGGTGATCTCCCCGAACGAGAGCTTCCCTAACCATCACCAACACTACAACTGCCACGCCAACAGCCACGAGCAGTATCGTCTAGCTGGGTTGCGATTGCCACAATTGTCAATCGTGAAAGCATCATCGCCTCAAGCGGAGTACAGTGCCTGTTGGTGACTAGTGATTCTAATCGCGATACTATTCTGCATCAGTGCCCCGTTCAATCGTGAAAGCATCATCGCCTCAAGCGGAGTACAGTGCCTGTTGGTGACTAGTGATTCTAATCGCGATACTATTCTGCATCAGTGCCCCGTTACAGCGGCATCACGTCTATCTGCTAGAAGTGATGGTAGATCCACTCAAGATATTCTGGGTACTTACGAATAGCACGTATCTAGGTAAAGTTGTTTCACCTTTCGTTTGTTTCTTTCGAGCGGATTTGTCAAACAGTGTTTGCTTGAAGTTATTTTTGATGCCATTCACTTCGCCACAGTCAGTGGCTACCGCCCGACAGCATAGCCGTCCTATGGCCTGTCGCTTGAACAATGAACCTAGTGAAAACTTTGTCTAGCTCTTCGAATTCACCAGCATTACATAGCATGAAGCGGTTTACACCTCGACACGCCCCAGCTTGGCATCGAACCCAAACCCCAACGCTGACAGCGATGTCGACAAGACAATTATCATAACATTTGCATTGCAAATGGAAAACACGGCGTATTGTGCGCTGGGTGTGCCAACTGTCTTCGTGTCTACCTGGCTGCGAAATGCATTGCACCAGACAGATGGATAGTGTGAGCTGTGTGAAAATTCTTGCTGGCGATAGCAAAAGGTCCATTTGGTGAAGAATGGCTAACTGCGGCACAACTAGTGCCTGTGATTTGTTGGTATGCAAAGAGTTTGAAATTTAATTTGATGAGTTTTGATTAACGTACAGATTTTCTAAGTAACGGTTACGTTTGTCACGGTGTGAAAATAACGAACGATCAGGCGTCTCCATTAATATGAGCAACCAGGCGTCTCCATTACTAGCTATATATGCAGCTATTAATTGTATCGTTCCTTATTTTGATAACCATAATTAAATGAAACATTTGTATATTAAAATTCAAACTGTCCAGCTCTGCCCAGTACGTTCAGTCAAACAATAGCCATTTGGTGTGGTTAATTTTATTATGCACATTCTGTTCGCCCATTCATGTGCATTTTATAATCTCCTTAGCAGCTGTCTGAAGAAGAACATGCTTCAACTCCAACTTTCATACGCACTCTACACTGCGGTGTCTTAAATGCTCGTAATTGGGTAGGATTATGCAAATTTGTTGTTCACTCTTCGCTGCCGTAAAGTGAATGCTTTGGTCCAGTGTGCAATAGCTCCTTATTTTACATCCTTCATGGCCATAAGAGTTGAAAGCAGAAGGTTTTCAGACTACGTGGCTTCTTTTTTTACCCAGTTTTCACAAACAATACTGACTTGTTGACGATACTGTCCCGCACGACGTTAATTCATTCAAGAATTTATGATTTTTTTACAGTATCCTTCCTACCATTTGTTGCGTCACTTTAAGAGCGTACTTTGATTCCGGTTTTGGCACTGTTTGTCTTTCTGAAATATCGTATAAAATTTGAATAAAACCCCGTTTGAGCT
>KZ063849.1:16628-36151 GCA_002091835.1 Anopheles maculatus | reverse complement strand
AATTTATTTAGTTATTTCTTATTTGGTATGCCGCATGGGTTAAACAAAAAAATGTATGTAATTCGCCTAAACATCGGGAGCGGAAACGGGATACAGGGATGCCAAAATCAAATAGATAATACGAATCATTAAAGGCCGCGAGCGCACGTAAGAAAGGGTCATTCTGGCCATGGCGTGTACTACGACTAGGGATAAGTAGCGGAGGTATGTCTCGTAGACGTCGGGAGGAAACATAAAGCGTAATCAAGGATAAAGGCGCATGAGCATCAAGTTCATTAGAGAAGAGACAAGCGATAGCATGGAAACGGATATGGGAATATCGCGTTCTAATCGGATCAAGACACAGTAGTCGACAGCGATGGTGGTAAGAGAATCCATGTACCCGTCAAGAAACCGGTGCACGGGAACACGGGAGAATTTTTCGATGTACCCTCTCGATTCTATCCATCGCTGCCTGGCCAGCTGGTGACCATACTACAGCAGCATGTTCCGATATTGCGCGAACCCAGCAGCAGTACAGTGATTTGAGACAAATAGGATCACGAATTATTAGCGTTTTATTAGCTTTATTGAGCGTGTAGCTTTATTGAGCGTGTTCTCTATGTGATCACTGAAAGACAGTTTGTCGTCAAGCCAAACCCCGAGATCCTTAGAAGAAGTAACTCTACTCAATCTGGTTCCACGAGAGCAATAGTCCCACAATATTTTGGAAGACAAACGACCAAACGATATAACACAACACTTATCGAGGCAAAGCACAAGACCATTGGAATAACACCAGTAATAGAAGGAATTAAGGAAGGATTCAAAGATTCAAACAATTAACGAACGACGACACAGGCATATAAATTTTCAGATCGTCAGCATAGACGAGACAGCCGTCTGGAGGAAGAACAAGAACACAGACATTTATAAACAAGGCGAAGAGAAGCGGACTAAGTACACTACCTTGAGGTACTCCAGACATAGCTGCAAAGGATTCGGGAAGAGAGTTCTCCACTCTTACTCTATAATTTCTACCGTATAGATACGATTTCAATCAAGAAAGTAGATCAAGATCTCCAATGCCAAGTTTCGATAATTTTATGATCTTACTTACTTACTTATTGTTATGGTAATATGATCCAACCAGGATCCACGGCTCTCACGGATGAGTGCCTGCATCCTGTGAGATGCCATCGGGGTTAGTAGGATCGCGAGAGGTTTTATGCAGTTTCTCTCTGGCGCGCTGTGGAATTAGTCCTAATAAACGTACACTTTGTAAACTTACACTCATCGCGTGCAGTATATGTTTTACATTTTACACCTTGACGACAGACCTTAACACTTATGAGGCGCTACAACCGCTTCGAAGGTCTTGGCCTGCTGCAACAATCCTCGATACCTCTCACGGTCTAACGCCGTCGTTTGCCAATCAATAATCCAAGCCGTTCTGGCGGACGCATCAACGCCGTCACTCCATCTCAGTTTGGGAGGCCTACCACTCCTCCTCTGTCCATGTGGACGGCCTAAAAGGACTTTACGGGCTGGGTTGTCCGGTGCCATTCTCATGACATGACCAGCCCACCGGAGCCTGGCGAGCCTAATTCGCTGCACGATGGTAAGGTCACCATACAGCTCATAGAGCTCGTCATTGTAGCGGCTCCTCCATTGTCCTCCCACACATACGGGGCCAAAAATCCTTCTGAGCATCTTCCTCTCGAACGCGGCTAAGAGGGTTTCGTTAGTTTTGGACAAAGTCCATGTCTCAAAGGCGTATGTGAGTACTGGGTCTACAAAGGTTTTGTACAGTCCCAGCTTCGTCCGTCACGACAGGTATTTTGAGTGGAGAAGTTGCCTCAGACTGTAGTATGACCGGTTGGCAGCCATCACCCTTGCGCGCAACTCAAAGTCTTTGTTGTTGTCGGTGCTGACTTTTGACCCCAGATAGATGAAGTTTTGGACGACTTCGAAGGTGCGATCACCTATCTGTACATCACCCCTGCGTAAATCAGTGTTTGTTAGCAGGGCCGCTGGTGGTGCCACCATCATTTTGGTTTTTGCCTCGTTGATCTCCAACCCGAGGTTTAGTGCCGCATGCTCGATCCTTTGGTATGCTTCTGCTACATAGGAGAGCCTCAAACTAATGATGTCCACTTATAGCAGATGGTCCCCGAAGTTTCCACCTCCGAGTCTCGGATGGCCCTGTCTAGCGCCAGATTGAATAGGAGGCAAGCAAGCCCGTCTCCCTGGCGCAGACCCTTGGTGGTAGCAAAGGGCCCTGAGAGTTTTCCATCCACCTTCACCTGGCATGTGATGTTGGTCATCGTCATACGTACAAGCCTGGTAAGCTTGGCCGGGATTCCAAATGAGCTCATTGCGTCGTTTAGTTTTACCCTGGCTATGCTATCGTATGCGGCTTTAAAATCAATGAAGAGATGGTAGCTGATGAAGAGTGCAGCTACTGCTCCGCCATCTTCTACAAGATTTGCCGATTATATGATCAATGATCAATTTTATGATCAAGAGACCCGGTGGTACATGCGACAACAGCGCCGTTCTTCACACGGCAGGACCGGGGTTCAAGTCTCATCTGGGCCGTTCCCCCATAGTGAGGATTGGCTATCCAACTAAGAGGTAACAATTAGTCTAGTACAGGCAGGCAAGACCTAAGAGGTCGTTAGGCCAAGAAAGAAGAAGAAGAAGATGATCAATAAATGTATACGGATACTGTCGAATGCTGCCACGAAATCAGTGTAAATGGCGTCTACCTGATAGCCGGAAGCCATGTTATGGAAAACAGTAGAAATAAGAGTCATGAGTGTGATATCCCATCGAGGAACACCGGAGCTACAGTAACACACGTCTGCTCTTTATTCGCTCTATCTATCAACTCCCGCCCACACTCTTCGCACATCCCGTATGCCACAATGAGGTTATTGGATGTTGATCGTTTTGGCATTAAGCCATGCTGTTGTAGGAAGATTACGTTCAATACACAAGACAATACAGAGGAATGTACGAAAGACTCAAAAACTTTTGAAGGAACACATAATAGCGACACACCACGATAACTCGATGCCGATGTATCAACGTCATCTCGGGTGTCTTTACGGCCTGGAACGTCCGGAGTCATTCTACGAAGCAGACCAAGATTGTACGTAGCGTTTACTAACGAAAGATTTACTTAATCATGCATCAATGTCGTATGTTGTCGTAACTACTATACAATATTTAATAAAAGTAATTTGGGTTGGGTTTGGAAAATGTTCCAATATGTCACATTGTGTTGCATAAATATTTTTTTTTAGTTAACGGAAAATTAAATTGTGTTCATTAAAATAATGCATGTGTATAAAAACCTGACGAAAACAACAGTGAAGGCAACACGAAAACGTCCCGTAGCGATATGGAGAAAATATTTTTGCTTACTGTCATTTTGCTATTTTAAAATAAAGAATTTAAATCAGTTTACACAAAACACATACACAAAAAGAAGACCCACTCTGTTTGTGCACATCGAAAACCGATAATAGTTTCACCATAAAGCAATAAATAACCTTAACTTTTATGACCCGAATGTTTAGTGCCAGGATGTGCCGGACGCTCGGCACTCGAACCATACGAGTCCTGCTGCCGATTGAATGCAGATCACTTTCTTACGCAACGGTTTTTGCTAGATTTGCAATTGTGATGATCATAAATGTGATGTAAAAAAAAAATGCTGCAAAAACACCGTCTCAATGGCAAACCAAATTTGCTCCTCGGTGAATCAATTTAAATATAAATCACTTCCTACCCAAACGCCACATGCAATAAGAAAGTAAGTCCCAAACAACCCCGCACTATACAAGTGCAACATTGTCCAGGCGTTCGAAGGTGCTTGCGATTGTGTGCGTGTGGCCTGAACAGCTGATGCCATGTTGCAAAACACCGAACAAGAACTTCCAAAGTGGTCCCAAAGCTGGTGTCCGTTTTACTCTAGCGCATTTGACACTGCAGCCCATAAATGGGAGCAGGATGAGTAGTGACGCCTGGGTGCAATGATGCACCCGAAACGAAAGCAATCGGCAACACACCGACACATGCTTACGGGCACCTCCTGCACACCGGTACGCTCCATTCACGGACATGCGCAAGTGCGGCACCGCTAATCTAAGCGATCGGTAAGTTCGATTATGCTATCGGGTGGAATGCTGAATCGAAGAAGCCAGTCCGGTTGGAATGTGATCGCACAATTTCGAAGTGGCTGAACGCCCCACACCCGCTCACCAGTAGCAATTTGTACAACCAGAGCACGTATCGCCGGCCAACCGACGGTGAAAATTAAACATTTCCCGCCATATTCCATACCGGGGTTTTGGACGGTTCCCAAATCACTTGGCATGCATTGCAAGCGCCACCGCAGAAGGTGGTGTTTTGGGGTGATGACACTGTAGTCACTTTTCTTTTCATTATATGTGTATCCCCCCAAAACGCGACACTAGCGGACGATCTGGTCGAGGATGGTTGGAAGTTGTACACTTGTTTTTTGGAGGGCGTGTTGGTACATTGGAGTAAAATAGAGTTCCGTATTATAAATATGACCCACCGGTGGCATGAGCGACTCATTGTCAAGCTGGCCTTCGCGTAGGTCATCCGGCTACTCTACTTTAGATGGTTTTGTGTGTGCTGTGTGCTCGCGTGTGTGTGTGTGATTCTGGTGTGCTTGTGTGTGGCATCGTGTAAGTGACTCGACTCGAAACTATCGAGGGTTTGCCGTAACCATCTGCCCCGAGGTGAGGTGTGTTCTGCAGTGCTGTGTTAAGGTGCATCCGCTGTCATAATGGGCCGAAGACTGATGTTAGTGCTGCTGATGGTAGCTCTGGTTACCCTAGACCCAACGTCCGCACTGCAGAAGAAGAAAAAGCGTGGCATTTACCATGGGTTGCATGGATTTGCGCTTGCGGGTCATGCTGCCGTACCGTTGCATGGTGTACCATCGTTTCATAAGGGCTACCACCCTAGCCCGTACGCGAGATTCCCCGGTCTGCACAAGGGATCGCTGGGTGGAGTTGCTCTCCCACCTGGATATGCCCTATTCCCGGGAGGCGCCAGTGTAACGTCCTACCAGCGAAACTTCCCGCGCTATCCAACGCTGTACGGTGCAGGTCTCTATCCCGGGTTCGGAGTAGCACCAGTTAAGCCGCTGGCCGGCTTTGCTCCAACTCTCGCCACAGGACTAACTCCGTTTGCTCCTGGCCCAGCATTGCCTGCCTATCCTGCTGCAGTACCGGCAGCCATTCCAGCTGCCTATCCACAAGCATTCGTTCCACTAGGAGCACCAGCCGCCACAGGAAACACCCAACAGACGTACTTTGCGACGTATCCCAAGAACCCACTCATTCCCGTTGCAGTTCCCGTGCAACCGGAAGCACCCGCTAAGGTTCCTGTCGTTGTCCAGAAACCTTTCTACACGGGCTTCTCTACAGTGGTCCCGAACGGAGGACTATACCCGGCTGGAGTGTACAACCCGGGACAAACAGTCGCCGTAGCAAATGTACAGCCCCAGTTTGTGGGTATTCCGGTGGCCACCGGAAGTGCGAGTGGAATTACGCCTACCTTCGCGACGACGCTCAGCTCTGGCACAACGCAAGTCACACAAGCGCCACAACAACCCTGGCGACCGGTGGTGGTGAATCAACCAACACCACCGACACCGACGCCACCGTCCAACGCGTACCTTCCGTCGTACGCTACCTCGCAGGGACAGATTTATATCAGCAGCACACCGGCCCCATCGCTGCACGATCACCATCAGCAGCAGTCTCATCATCAAGCACTGCTGGACCTCGATCAAGGTAGGCAGAGCAGCCGTATGACTTTCTATGCAATTTTCCATCTAACGAATCCTTTCCACGTTATCCCCAGGATCGCTTCACCATCAGGATGGTAGCGGTGCGTTCAACGGACAGCCGTACGATGTTGCCTCGAACCATGGCCGCTACACGGGACCATCCAGTTACGATGTCGACATCACCCACAATGGTTATCAGAAGAAGAAAAAGTAGAGCGCATTTTGGCGCCTTTGCGCGTCCCATTTAGTCATATGCCAGCAGTTTCTTGTTTTGTTATGAGCTTTTTGTTCAGGGTTTAGTTTCGTGAGTTTATTGTGCTAATTTAAAATGAATAAATTATTTTACTCCTCGTCACCACAGTGTCACATTTCTACCCTTGAGTGAACGGAATTGCATTCGAAAGACTTCAACGTTCGAACAAGCGATGAACCTGAACGATTCCTTCCGTTCCAACACTTTCGACCACGAGCTACTAGGCGAGAAAAAAGAAACATGATCACGAGAACACGTTCAAGGTGGAGGACGTGAGTGATATTGAACCAAACGGAACTAGTTACAGGTTTCACCTCACTCTGCTTAATCGTGCTTAATTTTACCGAATTTTTCGTTCAGTCAAAATTAAATAATTTTCTAACCATAAGCATGCTGTCGCTTGGTTGCTTGCTGGGTTGGGGGTTTGTTTTTTTTTGTCCAGACGGCAATGGGAAAGTTGTTTGTACGTGTGCCGAACTTATGCCAAGTTTCGATTCCATATGCAAGAGGCATAATGCATAATTTCTTCCTCATGCTGTGGATGTGGTATCGATTGCATATTAATTTAATAACTATTTCTCTACGACATTATGGCGGGTGGCACGTACCTGCTTTGTACGTTAGTTGCTACCGATGTTTGATAGATTGTTCACTTTCATTTGCAAGTGTGCTGCAGGTGGTGGCTTAGAATTGGTGTATCGATATTTAAAATTCAATAAATAACGGTCAGCGACGCGGGTGGCACGTACCTGCTTAGTACGTTAGTTGCTACCGATGTTTGATAGATTGTTCACTTTCATTTGCAAGTGTGCTGCAGGTGGTGGCTTAGAATTGGTGTATCGATATTTAAAATTCAATAAATAACGGTCAGCGAAGCAACAAGGCGCACGTGCCTGCGTACATCTCACATTGTGTATTGCGGGTTGCATACGTGCTAGGCGGTTTGTTATACGAAGGCGTTACAGTGCATAACGGTGTTGCTTTAATCGATTTTATGATCGAACATATTTGCACGAACACGGAATCTGCATCTTAAGTCGGCGCGAACTGTTTGCTGTATCGTTTTTACTTTATTTTACTTTATATTTACTATTTGCGAAAAGAGCGGCCTTTTTAAAGCCCTAATTTTAACTAACATTCACGTTAATGAAACACCGTGCTCTAAAAGCACATAGTATTTATATGCGGAAATGATTCTTTAATTTGTGCGGTCAGAATTATACTACGTACGAAACGTGATTAGCTTGGGAATCATTTGCATGCTATCTGAGCGCAAAATCTACGATCGTTTTACTATCATTGATTGTCGAACTGTGTGGTGATTCATTCATGTTGGCAGTACGAGTTCAACAATCGTTAATGAAAGTGATTAGTCTCGCAATTGTTGGAGTAATTGGAGAAATTTTATATTTCCGTAGTTTCAGGCGTGTAATTGATAGAAAAGAATGAATGAATGAATCAGGAAGGTACGCAAACAAAGCGTCAATTAAATTGGGTTACAGATTGGAGGAATGAAAAACGATCTACCTTGAACTTACTAAAGTATGAAAGATCAATAGAAAGATACAATGATGCTTGTTTTACAAAAGACTACCAGTTTAATGCAGGGCAATGATATCGTTATACTACTTCTATTAATGATTTTAAAACATTACATAAAGCTCTACGTTTAAGGTGTATATGCAGTATTTGTTAATTGAAAATGAGTCATGTAATGTGGCAAACTATGTTGTTTTTTTTGTATAAATTAAAGAAGCATAAAAATGTTAGAAAATTTATTGAGTTGTTATTATTTAAATATCTTAATTTTCAATCTTTTAACATGTTAGCATCGTTTAAATTTAATTTTTGTTCTGGCTATAGAACAGTTTGAAGTTGGCCATAAATCGTTCGTATCCTTTCTTTCTTGTTCTTTTCAACTCTTTTCATTTCCTCGTTTAGTATAATTTTCTTTCCACTTTATGTGCAACAAAACAACTCGTATGTTTTACGTAAAAGATTTTTTGTTCTTTTATTTATTGTACTGTACAAATGCTACAGACTATAGTATAAAAAAAGAGTAGTTGTAATAACACAGTAGAGGCAAAATCAAGTATAGTAAAGTAGTCGTATACTTTCGAAAGTATTCACAGCATTCGTCCAGGGAAGTCGGTCGGGAGAAGAATTTTGATTGAACCAAAGCTTCACCACTGCCGTGGTACCGTGGTAAAGGGGTACCATGGAAGGTGAAGGGAAGTCAACACACCCAACAAGGCGGCACACAGCGAATCCTTGCGCTCCTTTCGCTCGAAACCGACGCAACACGGAAGAGTTTATCACTCATAGCACACTTGGAAGCAGCTGGATGGAATTAGTGATCTGCACCGAACACGTCTAGTGTAGTGAGCGAAACCGTCCGATCGCATTCTCACATCTTCACGCACTATTTCTACACTGTCACACGGGCAGGCTCACTTCGTGTTGCATCACGTCAACGAATCGGGCGGCAGGAGCGTTCCAAATTGCTAGCGCTTAGTGGAGTCCGTAGCCCAGGCTGTAAGGGTAGCCAGAGTAGCCAGAGTAGCCGCCCAGGTATCCACCATGGGAACCGTAGTAGCCCGGGTACGATCCGTAGTAGCCAAGGTTCGATCCGTAACCGAGCCCATGGCCGTATCCCAGTCCTCCGATGCCACCGTAGTAACCGTGGCCGGCCAAACCGGGATAGCCGTTGTAACCGTAGCCGAGACCTCCGTAGCCGATGCCGCGCTTCTCGGTCACCTTCGACTCCTCAGCACCATAAACGGCGGCGATGGCCAGGACGACGAACAGAGCGATCTGATCGAATAGAACGGGCAAACAGAAAAGAATAGATTAGAATCCGCCTGTAGCGCACCTGCTACTGCGGCACACCAATAACACTATCACTGTAGGAACTCGCACTTACGAAGGACTTCATGGTGATGGTTGGTTGGTAGGTTGGTTTGTCGGTTGGTAACGTAGAACACTTTGCACAGTTCTGTACACTGAGATTGCAAGTGGCGAATTGATGCTGCTGTTAGGAATTGCCATTACTTTTATACGAAAAATGGCTCCCTCCAAAGCGGTCACAGAATTTCCCGTCCGCGCGAAAGGGTTTCGCACGAGCCAGCCTCGTCGCTGCACCAACCTCCGACCCCTTTTTCCGTCTCAGTCGTTTTTCGTATCAGAGCCCCCCGTCGGTTAGCCCAAAGCATCCGCGAACAGCCGTATGGTGCCCTCTCCCTTTTTACTCTGTTCGCTCGTGCAAAGCGTGCGAATTTTCCCTGCAACAGCGCGTGCGAGTGGTGAGCAGAGTGGTGTATCGACGTGGTGGCTTTAGTGCATCGGTAGTGCATCGGTCGAACAGTATTGCAGATCGACCGTTTGTGGTGGTGTGTTCTCCCATGCTCCCATGCGGCCTCCCCCTCATCATCGGTTTGTTTCCGATCCGTTTAAGCATTCGTACGTCATTCACTCTTGAGTCACAACACGACGCAGCCAGTTGTTCTGGCTGTGCTCCGCTGTTGTCCGCGATGAAGAATAGCATTTGTCCGGGGTTTGGGTCACGGGTACCGTTGGTACACCCTTGCGCGGGTGCGTGCGAGGTACTTTTGACGGAAAGGTATACTAACAATTGTTTCCTAATCTACAGCGCAGCGGAATGGAGGTTTTATTCTGTCATTTCGTTCGCCCGTCTACGGTTACACCCTCAAAAACTCATCGGAATCGGTACGGGGTGTGAAAATATGGCGATTAGAGGTGCCAGGGCGTACATTCGCGTACCTGCTAAATTATTGCTGCCGCTAGTCGGCAGGTAAAAAATAAAGATATCCAGCATCAGGCCGCGTACAAAATCGCACGCAATCGACGATTAAGCTCGGTGGGTGGTCAAACCAAAGGGGCGGATTTAGTATTGCTTCGTACGCCCATGTTTTCCCATCAAACGAAATGTGAAAATTTTGTTTTTCAAATACCTCATCTGCTTAGAAGAAAAGGGTCATCATGTAGCAGTGATAGGGGGGGCGGAAAGGCTGAAGAAAATGGTAAATAAGAATCATTTGAATTTCATTAATTGCTCGTTCATTAATTAGGTACTTGTGCGGTATGAGTTTTGCGTTGGATGTAACCATTTGAAGACAATGATGCATTATCTCTTAGATGTTCTTGTGTGTAGTTTTTTTTTGTCCGTTTCTAATGTTGATTTGTGGAACCGTCGAGGTGTAATTGAAATGTTCCACGTGTATTTTTTGCCCGGGCTTTGATAATGAGGCTAATTAGTAATATTTTCATAAATTAATCGTGCAAGATGTGTGAAAAAAAAAATTCAAAAGCTTGCCACAACAATTTTGATCTATTTTGTTGTAAAACTTCAGGCTTCTCTGGTAGACTCTCTGATAAATCGCTGATTTAATCCACAGTCTACATTAGATTTGTAAACAAAACAGGTATGTTAAACAAGTCTTCGTCTTTCTTGGCCTAACGACCTCTTAAGGTCATGCCTGCCATTTCTGGCTTACTAGACTAATTGATACCGCATAGTTGGTTAGTCAATCCTCACTATGGGGGAACGGCCCAGATGAGACTTGAATCCCGGTCCTGCCGTGTGAAGACCGGCGCCGCTGTCGCATCTACCACCGGGCCACCCATGTTATGTTAAACAAGTAAAGATATTAAATATTAAAAACATATTTTTCATAAACTTAAAATAGCAACAGAACACATAGTGCAAGAACACACATAATTTCTTTTGCGATGTAAATCCTCCACAAGGCCCACGGTGTAACTGCACGTGTGAATAGAAAATATCAACAAACTAATAAATAACTACCAAGCAGCGTTCGTCTGGCCGAAGCGGGTCGTGAGAAACAAACCGTCTACCGTCGTCAACACGACCAAGAACTACACATTTCCTGCCGAACCGAACCCCGTCCGTGTTGGGGTAACGTTTAGGTTAGGTTTTCTAGTACACTGTAACTAGCCGGTGCTGCACTGCATCTTCATGCCACACCACACACCGAACCGGCTCCGGTGCCTGGGTGATCTAACGCACTAAAATGTGCGTCACCGTCCAGTACAGCTGGGCCGGCGAGCAACAACAACAGTTGGTAGCATATTAGCAGCGAAAGCTCTCATTCTCCGCAACCGTCCGAGGTGCGTCTGACAAGGTGAAATGAAAGCAAAAGCCCCAAGTGCCTGCACCTGTCACCTGGTGGTCGATGTCTCCATCGGTACGCGATTCCCTCTGCCAGGAAGCGGGAATATGGTGGCATTACAAAATGAGTGGCGCTGGGTTGTTTCACTATCGGCCGGTCGCGCCCCATCGGTTGTTACATGATGCAATACGCGCATGGCAGGTCGAACAAATGCGGTGCGCGTGTTTCGCACCGTAACGCACCAACCGACCGGTCAAGGGATTCACTGTTCAAAAACAAAACCCCCCGATTCGTTCACATCACTTCGGTGTGAGCTTTCGCGGGCGGGTAGAATACAGACGAGCAGTACGAGGGTTCGCCGGAAAGACGTGCATGAAATATGACCAACTGGTAGACGCACAAGTGACGGCGACACATATTAAGTTGTAAGGGCCAACCGTAGGCTGGCTGTAGCGATTTTAGAGTAATATTTAAGTTCGATTTTAAGCCTCGAAAACTGATCGCCCCGGGAGCTGGGTTCCGATGCGTCCTACGATGATGATATGCCGAGCACGTGTATCCTAGTTTTGTGGTGAAAAGCAACGTCGCTGTGATGGGTTTGTCGGATAGTTATGTTTTATTATTTGGATGTCTGTACGGTGGTGATCAATACGGAACTAAAACGCTTTAGTAGTTGAGCTACAAATCAATATTCCAACCAGCACCCAACGAAGGACGTTTTCAGTACATTCCTTAAGGATAATTAGAAATCAGAATAGAAAGAAATAGACTATCGCTTTACTGAACGTGATCCGTAATTTAAGTACAAAAATACATTTTGTAGAAGTTAATTTTCTTAAATGGATCCTTAACCTTTCCGATCTTGTAATGGATACGAAACGAAACTACAGCTTGATCTAATCTGCTCAAGATATCTCTAATCGTCTCGTAATCGTACACCATTTGTCATCTTTATGGCTCGCTTCTAACATGACGATCTGTTACTGTCCACATCTGTTCCCAAACGGCTTGGCGTACACACCATTTTGTCTGACGATCAGGTACACGATCGCCCGCTAATCTTGTGTGGTAGAAAAATTCAAACTTCAAACAATGAACATTTGTCCTTGTGACAACGCTCTTTCCAGCAGCATTAGTTGACCCAACGCGGGGTGACAATTTACCACCGCACTTAGGCTATCGGTCACCCTAAGGGTTAGATGACTAACGACAGAGCGGCGTTGTAGCTAGTAACATAGTAACCCATTCCCTTTACCGATGGTTTACCGCGTACAGTTTGGGAGAACTAATCTTCTTACCCTCCAGCCGTCCAGACGTACTAACCAACAATGGCTAGTACTAACTACCGTGTAGCCAACGATGTCCAGACACAGGCTCCAGCAATTATCGGATGCTAGGCAGACCCTTCGGCAACCGTTTCATCCGTGGAAGTGGTAGCCTCGTAATCATCCATAGAATGGCTACCCTGCACCAGGGTAACCCTCTCACAGCGACTTTATGAGGCCCTTTTTTGCAAAATTTGCCCATCCACACAACAGGCACACTCGGTGATAAGAAGCACATACGGGACGGATAAGCTTCTTGTTCTCCGATGAGAACAAAGTTTTAGCCCAAAAACCTTCCCCCCCCCCCCCTCTTGTTTCATGGTCACCTGGTTGGGAAACTGTTTGCGAATGCAAGAACCCGCCCGGAAGGTGTGATACCAAAGCGTTTGTGCGTTTGGGCTTACACCATTAGCGGGGCCCTGTTTTTTTGCAGTGGCGGGGTCGATTGTTTCAAGCTGCCGACAAACAATATCACCGAAGGGCGAACGATTGTTGCAGCTGTGTGCTGTGCTGCAAACAGTAAAGACAACTCAATTCTGCCACCGGCAACCTGTCGCCCACAGGTCCGGATCTTGGTGATCGAGATAAACACCTAACGATCGGTGACGGGTACCGTTCAGAACAGAATTTCCATGCTACACCACCACTACAAAGCAAAGGAATCTTCTAGTCTAGAGTGCTGGAGCTAGGAAAAAAGCTACGAACAGATGGAAATGTAGTTCAAGGTACGACGGTCCTGGGGAAAACTTCAATCAGCAAATCAAATAAGCGAAACGCTTAGCAAAAGAAATCGATTCGATACGGAAAACATTTAAGCTGGTGACCATCAGTTATTTGCAGAGCTTCGATCGAAAGCAATTTATTAGCGTGTCAAAAATGTTAACTTAATTACCCTAGATTGCGATTGATATTTAACGGGTGATTTCTACTCCTGACCCGTTCCAAACCGGGCTGCGGATATTATGGAGTGGACGCGCGTGATTAATCATCTTCAGGGCTGCGAAAGGGCTTCCAAAGTGTCCTAGGCTAGCTGACGCCATGCGATAATCGAGCAGGGTGAGGTCCTATAGAGCAAATTACGATCTAGGGCCGATTTTCTAACACCTCGTGCCATTTTATGAACTTCTTGCCGGAGATCATAACGTTAAGATCAGATGTTAATCATTGGAACGGGGAGTGTTGGGTAGGTCACGGAGTGAAGCTATATTTGAGCAGAAGCGAGAGCGAGCAATCTAAAACGGGCGTGATGGTAAACGTCTGGAAAAGGCTGAAAGTTTTACAATAATTTAAAGCCCATGATGAAGTGAAAACCTCATTCAATATTTCATCGGTAGCCTTCCGTCTTTGACTCCTATCACAACAAATCAATCGGAAATTGCGGTTACGAGCTTACCGTAATCGTTGCGGATATGGTCACCATGGCCCTGAATTTAACGCCGTGCAAACCCTTCTCGCAGCAAAGCAAACGGGCCTCCGCAAGAACGTGATTAATCAAACAAACGATTCCGCTATAATAACACTGTTGGGGTGATAATTTTTAATCAACCTAGATGTGTTGATAGATCCGTGAATCATTCTGTTGCTTGAGCAAAGAACTCTGTAAACACCTACTCGAGGTGGTACCGTACTGCACTGCAGAGCCTGTTGGGTAAAGGTGAAGGATACGGGACGGGACAACTCCACCGCGCTGATCTAAATCGTATTAAAGATCCGTTTAGTATGCTCGTCCGTATCTCTTCATCGCAAAAGTAAAGCTAACGTGGAGTTTGCAAACACCCTAAGGTATATAGCTCGTAGAAATTTCGTCTCTAACTAACAAAATACGGTTCGAGCGGTGTAATAGACACCTTCCGTGTATCCAGCGTGGACGAAAACGAAAACAAAAAATCCTCCCCTAGATCACACCGGATAATTGAAGACCCGGCGGCGGCATTTCGACCAGGGTTCTAATGGTAGCCTGATGGCAGTGGCTCATAATAGGCACCTAACGCGAAGGGTTTCTCGCGTGTTGTGATCACGATCACTCCAACGTCAGTGTAAACCATTTCCTCGTTCCTCGCTTCAACAGCTATTACCCTACCGGTTGGTTTGTTAAAACAGTTCTTATTCGCGTATTTATTCTATCCATGAAGCTTCCCTCCGATCGAGACAACCCCCAACAATCCCGGGGTCGCAGGGCGTTAACGTGGTGCACGATTGTGCCCAAAATGTTTACCCATTCTGCTGGAATCACATTTTAATCACGACAATTATTTATAGCGCAATCGATCGCATTGAAAATGTAATTGCCAACGGTGTAACGACCGAACACCGATTGCTTGTTGTAGCTCGGACAGAAGAGTAGCAGACAGCCAGCCAGCTGCCGAGGCTGCCGGGAAGGTTCAAAAGATGCTGTCTTTGCACGAACAACGAAGGTGCTAGTTTCGTCTGCTGGCTGGCATATCCGTGTAGAAGCGAGAGACAGAGTGTGTCCGCCAATGTTTGGTAAGACCGAGGCATGGGTGATTGAATTATGTGCCTTAGTTTTGTTTCGATTGAATCATCTTTATGAACTGGCTAAAGATGGCTTGCACTGTTTGAGCACTACAGCCTCGAGACCTGTCGTTTTGTTCGGTTGGGACTCAATTCCCGGTTCAGCCGTGTGAGAGAACTCCAACACACAACCACCCTTTGCTGAATTATTATATTTGTTGTGTTAATGCATGATCAACGAATGATTGGCGAATGACGCAGACTCTCTTTGGAGAGCAATCGATCAACTGCGAGTGCGTTTATGCATGTCCGGTAAATTAAACCGATAATTAAATGATCGCAACTGGAGGATATTTCTTAAATGCTAACTGTCATTTACGACTACGACAGGCAAATGTGACACACCAGCGAGGACAACCAACGCCATTAATTAACTCATCTTGCCTTACGTTTTGCACGTTAGCATTTATTAGACTAAGAAGCCTCGAGCAGCTTCCTCCATTGAACATAAATAAATCCGGTTCAAAAGTTAATTGTTGACATTTAACATGGGGAAGAGAGACTTTTTTCCAAACTTTTTCTATATAATTTCAATCGACGGTAGACATAATCGACTTATCGCTCAGTATTATTCAACAATCGTCTCAATGTATAGCGATGCGGTGTTTGTGCATCAAGCAATGCAAGCGAATGATTCATGCTGAACTGCAGAGCACTTTCAATTACGGGCGCCCCAAACGGGACCAACCTCGTTGATAAGACAGCCCACGATGGGGAGAGAGAGCGAGTGTACCCCGGTAAATAAGTCATCGAGCTCACCTCTGACCAAACGGATCAGCAGTATGCCAGTCGGTTAGATGTGCTGTATAAAAAGGGCCCACTACTCTACTTTGGACGGTCTTAACCAGTTATAGGTGAAACCGTTGAATAAGAAAAAAGCGCCACATGGTGTAATGGAGAAAGAAGGGCATTCCGGGCGCTTGATTTGTTATGTGTCTATTGCTGATATATTATTGAGCATCTCTTCTCTCGTGTTTTGGGTGTTGTCCATTTTTCATAGGGCTGGAAGCCTATGAAGCCTTAAAAAATATAAAGAACCAAGTCATATTGAACTGAATTATTGGCGATTGAAGAGTATAAAAGTCGAAGCATCTTTTAATGATCTTACATTTACAAAAACAGGCCGTTTAACGTCTAAAAACGTCCTAAAACCCAATTGCACAATTGACACAAACTTGATTTCCTACCAACAGATTAGCGACATAGTGGATGGCGCACCGGATACATACCGTGTGAGCGTCGGAATGCAACAGCCACCAAAGACCGTTGCATCGTTGTTGCATCGCTGATGTCATAGCACATTCTCTCGTGTTTTGGGTGTTGTCCATTTTTCATAGGGCTGGAAGCCTATGAAGCCTTAAAAAAATATAAAGAACCAAGTCATATTGAACTGAATTATTGGCGATTGAAGAGTATAAAAGTCGAAGCATCTTTTAATGATCTTACATTTACAACAACAGGCCATTTAACGGCTAAAAACGTCCAAAAACCCAATTGCACAATTGACACAAACTTGATTTCCTTTCTCTCCATTCTTACCATTAGACGACGTATCATTAGACGACGCCACACATTCTGAACACGGTATATTACCAACAGATTAGCGACATAGTGGATGGCGCACCGGATACATACCGTGTGAGCGTCGGAATGCAACAGCCACCAAAGACCGTGGCATCGTTGTTGCATCGCTGATGTCATAGCACGCGCTCCGGTAATCCGACCCACCGCTTGGCGGTGGTTCGTATTTGCACAATCGATGAAATCGAGAGTGGATAATAACGGAGTACGTTGATTGCACGCTATTAATCCGCAAATCGATGCGTCCGATACCACCGAGACTGGACGATGTGCTGTTAGCAAATAATAAATATATCCTCCCGGGGGCGGATGGTATCATTTTGTTTGGCCAATTCGATTGACCTTCGACCGGCGACGTGTTCCGGAGCGTCTCCCACGGCTTGGACATTGGTGGATGTCCGTGTTAGCAATTGTTTGAAATGCGATAATTTCCAGCCCTACGAAACATCTATCAATCATCAAGTCCAAGTCCAAGTCTTCGTCATTAGCTCACGGATTAATAACTGTACTTTTTATCTCAAAACAAACCGATCGTTGATCGGTGTGGATCGATCGGATCGGTGGATTGATGCGATCATTTGCAAAGTCACAAATCGCGTTCGATACATAATTCAATTCGTTCGGTTCGTATGCACGTGTACGCCTATTGATTTATGGGAATAGCTACACCCGAACAGTGTCCGTGTTGAAATAACGCTATAATATATTGGTGCGATGGAAAGGTTTCGCCCGTCGCGAGGAACTGATGTCATTAAATTAGGTCACCTGGACGGTGCAAAACGTGTGACGGATGCAACGTTTTATGAAATGCAAAACGAATGCATAACATGTTGCATATTCGGAACTACACTGGCAAAGGAGTGTTAAAAATATATACACATTTTCGAAGAGCATTTGGGATTGGGAGTGCATATTAAACGGCCGAACAAACGAATTTTGAAGATCGTTAAGTTATGATAGGGTCCGTTCATCTAGGACAGGTCAATTGGATTGTTACTCCATATTTTAAAGACATTTTTTATGCACGATCAGTTCATTGAACTCCCCTTGGTTTGGTTTTGATATTATTGGACAGTTGGAAGGGCCAAATAATTTCTTCATTATTGTCGAATCCTTTAAAGGACCTTTAGTGGGATGTTGGATAGATTATCGTATTACATTCGATTGGTTTAACTGCATCTCTTTCTCTTTCTTTTTGGCTTAACGATGTTTTTAATTTGCGAATTATGCATTGATTTATCAACCCTTTTCGTATCACGTAGACGGATAATCAGTCCTAGCTATGGGAGCTCAGACTTCATAGGATTTGAGTTCCGATTGTAGCTTGTACAAGAACGATGCCGCTAGCTCTCGGCCACCGGACTGCTACTGGATCAATTCATACTTCATAATCATTCGTGCGATAAAAAGAATTAAGTAAGAACGGTCAGGACTACTCGATTTGACAAAGGAATTGGAAAGAAGCGTGTTTCTGTGGTGATTCCTCAGCATGATAATGATGCTGTCTTTATTAATACCGTACGACGATTCACAATTATGGAATAATTTATCGTTATCTTTTCCCTTTCTTTTTGGACACTTTCCGCTTCGTCACCCCCCGTCCGTTTCGTATTCCGTATTTCACCTGCTAGTGTTCTGACGAAACAGTTCTCACCCTATAGCAACACCAACACAGTTTACCGATCGGCTGCACCTTTAGTTCAGGAACGATGTGAGTGACGTGAGCTTTTCATTCAATTGCAGTTGGGTTTTAATTAGCTGAGACAACGTGACCACCATTAACAGATCCTTGACGTTCGAGTTGAACATTTGCGCAAATTGATCACCGCTCATGTTCGGTACCGAGTGGATCAGATCGAGCAACGCACGGCCGACCGTGTTTTCCGGCAGCTGTTTCGCGTTCAGCACATCGTCCACATAGGCCAGCACATCGGACAGCAGCGCCAGCAGTTTGTCCGACGCGTCCGTTACCTGCGCCAGATCGAGCATGGGCGAAACCGTGCGCGGTACGTTTGGGTTCGACTGCATGCCGATAGTCTTCATGCACAGCTGCAGTCCAACGATTTCCGGCTCGTAGCTCGTGACTTCCACGTTGATCGGCGTAAACATACAGCCGCTTTTGCCGCCGGGTACACCGAGCGACACGCACACGTACGCCTTGATACCCATCCTCGCACCGGTCAGGGAGGTATCGAGCGTTAGGTGGACCGGATTCGCACACTCCCGCGCGTAGTACTCATGGATGACCGAGCTGTGATTTGTTACTTCCTGGCCCGATGCCCACCAGCCTGGAAACGAAAACGTCACTGTTAGTACGGTCCTCTTGCAACCGCCGACAGGACTCAGCCCTACTACTTACCAACAATGTTTTCCGACGCATTGACACGCTGGTTCGATTCGTACAGATCGATCGCATAGCCCAGCTCGGCCTCCACCTGGTCGGAGTGTTCCTTGTGCGGCAAACAGAAGCAGTTGGTCACTTCCACAACACCTTTATCCACGGAACCTACACAGGGGATACGAGTAAAACATTGTGGTTATGTTTACTGACGGTGCCAGTCGGTGTGCGGCTGCGATGCCGTTCCGTTTCTTACCGAGCAGCGTTCCGATAACACGTTCCGAGTCAGCATTTCGTCGCTCGTAGGCGTCCACAATCATGAACAGCACTACCGGATGTACGCGAACGGTTAAATTTAATGGCAAATTGATCGTCGACATGTTTGGATTCTGGAGGAAAAATCACACGGTGGCATCCGCAGAAGTGAACTCGCACAACTCTAAACACGTCCAATCGACGACGAAAGCCGAAGTTTGACATTCGGAATTCGGAGATGAACTTCGAAAACTCGTGTTTGGAATTGAGAAAA
>KZ063849.1:0-12069 GCA_002091835.1 Anopheles maculatus | reverse complement strand
GCCTGTTGGGTAAAGGTGAAGGATACGGGACGGGACAACTCCACCACGCTGATCTAAATCGTATTAAAGATCCGTTTAGTATGCTCGTCCGTATCTCTTCATCGCAAAAGTAATGCTAACGTGGAGTTTGCAAACACCCTAAGGTATACAGCTCGTAGAAATTTCGTCTCTAACTAACAAAATACGGTTCGAGCGGTGTAATAGACACCTTCCGTGTATCCAGCGTGGACGAAAACGAAAACAAAAAATCCTCCCCTAGATCACACCGGATAATTGAAGACCCGGCGGCGGCATTTCGACCAGGGTTCTAATGGTAGCCTGATGGCAGTGGCTCATAATAGGCACCTAACGCGAAGGGTTTCTCGCGTGTTGTGATCACGATCACTCCAACGTCAGTGTAAACCATTTCCTCGTTCCTCGCTTCAACAGCTATTACCCTACCGGTTGGTTTGTTAAAACAGTTCTTATTCGCGTATTTATTCTATCCATGAAGCTTCCCTCCGATCGAGACAACCCCCAACAATCCCGGGGTCGCAGGGCGTTAACGTGGTGCACGATTGTGCCCAAAATGTTTACCCATTCTGCTGGAATCACATTTTAATCACGACAATTATTTATAGCGCAATCGATCGCATTGAAAATGTAATTGCCAACGGTGTAACGACCGAACACCGATTGCTTGTTGTAGCTCGGACAGAAGAGTAGCAGACAGCCAGCCAGCTGCCGAGGCTGCCGGGAAGGTTCAAAAGATGCTGTCTTTGCACGAACAACGAAGGTGCTAGTTTCGTCTGCTGGCTGGCATATCCGTGTAGAAGCGAGAGACAGAGTGTGTCCGCCAATGTTTGGTAAGACCGAGGCATGGGTGATTGAATTATGTGCCTTAGTTTTGTTTCGATTGAATCATCTTTATGAACTGGCTAAAGATGGCTTGCACTGTTTGAGCACTACAGCCTCGAGACCTGTCGTTTTGTTCGGTTGGGACTCAATTCCCGGTCCAGCCGTGTGAGAGAACTCCAACACCCAACCACCCTTTGCTGAATTATTATATTTGTTGTGTTAATGCATGATCAACGAATGATTGGCGAATGACGCAGACTCTCTTTGGAGAGCAATCGATCAACTGCGAGTGCGTTTATGCATGTCCGGTAAATTAAACCGATAATTAAATGATCGCAACTGGAGGATATTTCTTAAATGCTAACTGTCATTTACGACTACGACAGGCAAATGTGACACACCAGCGAGGACAACCAACGCCATTAATTAACTCATCTTGCCTTACGTTTTGCACGTTAGCATTTATTAGACTAAGAAGCCTCGAGCAGCTTCCTCCATTGAACATAAATAAATCCGGTTCAAAAGTTAATTGTTGACATTTAACATGGGGAAGAGAGACTTTTTTCCAAACTTTTTCTATATAATTTCAATCGACGGTAGACATAATCGACTTATCGCTCAGTATTATTCAACAATCGTCTCAATGTATAGCGATGCGGTGTTTGTGCATCAAGCAATGCAAGCGAATGATTCATGCTGAACTGCAGAGCACTTTCAATTACGGGCGCCCCAAACGGGACCAACCTCGTTGATAAGACAGCCCACGATGGGGAGAGAGAGCGAGTGTACCCCGGTAAATAAGTCATCGAGCTCACCTCTGACCAAACGGATCAGCAGTATGCCAGTCGGTTAGGTGTGCTGTATAAAAAGGGCCCACTACTCTACTTCGGACGGTCTTAACCAGTTATAGGCGAAACCGTTGAATAAGAAAAAAAAACGGCCACATGGTGTAATGGAGAAAGAAGGGCATTCCGGGCGCTTGATTTGTTATGTGTCTTTTGCTGATATATTATTGAGCATCTCTTCTCTCGTGTTTTGGGTGTTGTCCATTTTTCATAGGGCTGGAAGCCTATGAAGCCTTAAAAAATATAAAGAACCAAGTCATATTGAACTGAATTATTGGCGATTGAAGAGTATAAAAGTCGAAGCATCTTTTAATGATCTTACATTTACAACAACAGGCCATTTAACGGCTAAAAACGTCCAAAAACCCAATTGCACAATTGACACAAACTTGATTTCCTACCAACAGATTAGCGACATAGTGGATGGCGCACCGGATACATACCGTGTGAGCGTCGGAATGCAACAGCCACCAAAGACCGTGGCATCGTTGTTGCATCGCTGATGTCATAGCACGCGCTCCGGTAATCCGACCCACCGCTTGGCGGTGGTTCGTATTTGCACAATCGATGAAATCGAGAGTGGATAATAACGGAGTACGTTAATTGCACGCTATTAATCCGCAAATCGATGCGTCCGATACCACCGAGACTGGACGATGTGCTGTTAGCAAATAATAAATATATCCTCCCGGGGGCGGATGGTATCATTTTGTTTGGCCAATTCGATTGACCTTCGACCGGCGACGTGTTCCGGAGCGTCTCCCACGGCTTGGACATTGGTGGATGTCCGTGTTAGCAATTGTTTGAAATGCGATAATTTCCAGCCCTACGAAACATCTATCAATCATCAAGTCCAAGTCCAAGTCTTCGTCATTAGCTCACGGATTAATAACTGTACTTTTTATCTCAAAACAAACCGATCGTTGATCGGTGTGGATCGATCGGATCGGTGGATTGATGCGATCATTTGCAAAGTCACAAATCGCGTTCGATACATAATTCAATTCGTTCGGTTCGTATGCACGTGTACGCCTATTGATTTATGGGAATAGCTACACCCGAACAGTGTCCGTGTTGAAATAACGCTATAATATATTGGTGCGATGGAAAGGTTTCGCCCGTCGCGAGGAACTGATGTCATTAAATTAGGTCACCTGGACGGTGCAAAACGTGTGACGGATGCAACGTTTTATGAAATGCAAAACGAATGCATAACATGTTGCATATTCGGAACTACACTGGCAAAGGAGTGTTAAAAATATATACACATTTTCGAAGAGCATTTGGGATTGGGAGTGCATATTAAACGGCCGAACAAACGAATTTTGAAGATCGTTAAGTTATGATAGGGTCCGTTCATCTAGGACAGGTCAATTGGATTGTTACTCCATATTTTAAAGACATTTTTTATGCACGATCAGTTCATTGAACTCCCCTTGGTTTGGTTTTGATATTATTGGACAGTTGGAAGGGCCAAATAATTTCTTCATTATTGTCGAATCCTTTAAAGGACCTTTAGTGGGATGTTGGATAGATTATCGTATTACATTCGATTGGTTTAACTGCATCTCTTTCTCTTTCTTTTTGGCTTAACGATGTTTTTAATTTGCGAATTATGCATTGATTTATCAACCCTTTTCGTATCACGTAGACGGATAATCAGTCCTAGCTATGGGAGTTCAGACTTCATAGGATTTGAGTTCCGATTGTAGCTTGTACAAGAACGATGCCGCTAGCTCTCGGCCACCGGACTGCTACTGGATCAATTCATACTTCATAATCATTCGTGCGATAAAAAGAATTAAGTAAGAACGGTCAGGACTACTCGATTTGACAAAGGAATTGGAAAGAAGCGTGTTTCTGTGGTGATTCCTCAGCATGATAATGATGCTGTCTTTATTAATACCGTACGACGATTCACAATTATGGAATAATTTATCGTTATCTTTTCCCTTTCTTTTTGGACACTTTCCGCTTCGTCACCCCCCGTCCGTTTCGTATTCCGTATTTCACCTGCTAGTGTTCTGACGAAACAGTTCTCACCCTATAGCAACACCAACACAGTTTACCGATCGGCTGCACCTTTAGTTCAGGAACGATGTGAGTGACGTGAGCTTTTCATTCAATTGCAGTTGGGTTTTAATTAGCTGAGACAACGTGACCACCATTAACAGATCCTTGACGTTCGAGTTGAACATTTGCGCAAATTGATCACCGCTCATGTTCGGTACCGAGTGGATCAGATCGAGCAACGCACGGCCGACCGTGTTTTCCGGCAGCTGTTTCGCGTTCAGCACATCGTCCACATAGGCCAGCACATCGGACAGCAGCGCCAGCAGTTTGTCCGACGCGTCCGTTACCTGCGCCAGATCGAGCATGGGCGAAACCGTGCGCGGTACGTTTGGGTTCGACTGCATGCCGATAGTCTTCATGCACAGCTGCAGTCCAACGATTTCCGGCTCGTAGCTCGTGACTTCCACGTTGATCGGCGTAAACATACAGCCGCTTTTGCCGCCGGGTACACCGAGCGACACGCACACGTACGCCTTGATACCCATCCTCGCACCGGTCAGGGAGGTATCGAGCGTTAGGTGGACCGGATTCGCACACTCCCGCGCGTAGTACTCATGGATGACCGAGCTGTGATTTGTTACTTCCTGGCCCGATGCCCACCAGCCTGGAAACGAAAACGTCACTGTTAGTACGGTCCTCTTGCAACCGCCGACAGGACTCAGCCCTACTACTTACCAACAATGTTTTCCGACGCATTGACACGCTGGTTCGATTCGTACAGATCGATCGCATAGCCCAGCTCGGCCTCCACCTGGTCGGAGTGTTCCTTGTGCGGCAAACAGAAGCAGTTGGTCACTTCCACAACACCTTTATCCACGGAACCTACACAGGGGATACGAGTAAAACATTGTGGTTATGTTTACTGACGGTGCCAGTCGGTGTGCGGCTGCGATGCCGTTCCGTTTCTTACCGAGCAGCGTTCCGATAACACGTTCCGAGTCAGCATTTCGTCGCTCGTAGGCGTCCACAATCATGAACAGCACTACCGGATGTACGCGAACGGTTAAATTTAATGGCAAATTGATCGTCGACATGTTTGGATTCTGGAGGAAAAATCACACGGTGGCATCCGCAGAAGTGAACTCGCACAACTCTAAACACGTCCAATCGACGACGAAAGCCGAAGTTTGACATTCGGAATTCGGAGATGAATTTCGAAAACTCGTGTTTGGAATTGAGAAAAAAAAATCAAAATTTAACTTTTGCATTGTATCGAAAAAGCTAATAAGCAAGAATTCCCTATTTTTTAATTTCGCAACATTTTCCAGACAGTGTTGAAAGCAATTTTGAGCTACTTAAACTCGAATAAAATGTCCGAAACCACACTCCTGCACGGAATGTCATTACTGTCAACGATTGTAAAAACAACAACAAACACATCCGTCATGATTCCGTCAGGAAGTTAGACAAAAAAGACGCACGAAAACAGGTGGGAAGGGGTGGTAATCAGTAGCAGAAAAAAAAAACGATGAGAATTACTGCAAGTCGCAAAAGCGATGCTGCTTGATTTCGATAAGTGCTCTCAACAAGAAGCAGGGCACGAGGACAGCGCTGGTAGACATTGTAAATAATCCGGCCCGAAACACGTTTTCAAATAAAGTTTCAAGATTTCAGCTGTTTCTGTTCTATTGGTACGTAAACAAAGCAAAATCACAGCTAGCAGCAGAGTGTATATGTGTGAGTGTGTGTGCGGTGCTGGTCCTGCCTTGGTGTCTGCCGTAGGTACAATTATAATAAACCTTTGATCGCGTGCAGAAAGGGAAGTTAGACGAATACGAACGGGCAAACAAGCTAGCAAAAAAAAACATACCATCCAGACATTGTGCCATTGTGGTGTTTTCTTTGTTCCGGGCGATGGGTGTTGTGTAGATCGGATGTGTGGAAATAAGTTAACTACGCCATACGCACACGAGCTTTGCTAAGAAACTATTGCGATTCACCATTTCCCCGCCACTGCAGGTGAATTTTTATCGAAGGTCGTTCAACTGAATACGCACGTAACACAACAGACGTATGTAAAATATTTAGCTTCGAAAATAGCTTTCAACGCACAGCAGCAGAAGACAGAAGGATTGGCGGAAGCGGTCGTGTGTTTGTGTAAAATAAATTAAATTGCATTAAACGTCGCTGAGGTTCGCTCGGAACTCAAGTTTCGCGAAAGCGAAAATCAGCTGGTCGACAGACAGACAGGTGGTGCGAACACACAACACCCCATCATCATAACAACATCGAACGAGCCAACGAGTGAATGTGTGTCCTTGTGTTTTTACTGCGATCAACAAAAATAGTCACATTTGTGGTTGTATGCAAAACAATCATTCAATATGTGTACGTGTGTGTGTGTGTGTATTCCGTTAATATTTGGTGGTCCAAAAAATGGTTAACGAACAGTTCTGTTCGTACATTTGAGAGGAAAAAAAAGCAATCCACACACTTGTGAAGCATTAATGGGCGATGTCTCTGTCATGTTTAATCAATGGAAACGCTCCGTGTGTGTGTCTTATCTCTCTTCCTTTTGAGTACTCATGATGCAAACACGTGCAAACACGTTTTGGGTCAGCAAAAGTGTCGACTTGTTGCCTCAATCTAAATCCATGCTTTAGTTCTCTGTTCAAGCGTGAACAAATGTAAACAAAACTTTTGCTGCATCTGCAAAACTCTAATCGATCGGTTTCCTTCTCCCGCCAGATGTTACCACCGTGCTGCTTCCGTGCCCATCGCAAGTGAAAGGGGAAACCTTTGTAACGCGAGCGTTGTGTATCATAATCCGTGTCCCAGACATACACACATACACACCGTGAATGTCTGTGGAACGCAATTTGAGACCGCCGACCACTAGAGCAAACCACAGGAAAAAGAATCTGCCAGCAGCAGTAGGACGACGACAACAACGTTGCGTCTCGAAATAGAAGCTGACCTGGTGGCCGTTCACTGCAAACAAACATGACGACGACGGCAAGCCGACAGTTTGACGCAAAAACTTACGACACACTCACAAACCAGGACACGAACCCGTTCGCGGACAAACGCTCGCCAACGATCGAGGAAGAGGACGAACCGCAGGTCATACATGTCGTGCCGGAGACGAGTAAAGCACGATGGAACCACATCGAGGATTTGGATTCGTTCTTTACCCGCGTTTACATCTACCACCAGAAGCATGGATTTTACGTGATGATGCTGCAGAAGCTGTTCGAGCTGTTTCAGTTTGTGTTTGTCGTCGTGCTTATCACGTACATGTTTAACTGCATAGACTATGGCATTCTGTTTCGGTAAGCTTTCTTGCAACACACATCAAAGTGGTGTCAAGAGACAATAAATTTAATGTGTTCCGTTTCTCTGGTATCCCCCGGCAGCGATAAAATCATCGATCTTGAAACGAAAGTATCGCTCGGCGATGCAATGATCGGGGTGTCCGAGTGTGCGGCTAACCTTGGCGCATTTCAATGGTTGGCACTAGTGCTGGCAGGGATCTTTTGGACGTTTCGGTTATTTAAATTCTTCTATCAATTTTTCCAATTTTGGGACATTAAAATGTTCTACAATACAGCACTGAAGATCGAGGATGTAAGTAGAATTGGTTTAAAATGATTTCCGCTGCTCAATCGCTTGTTTATCTTATACCCCATCAGGCTGATCTGGACAATCTGACTTGGCACGAGGTACAAAAGTGCATACGAGAAGTGCAATCCGAGATACAGATGAGTATCAACAAAGAGCAACTGACTGAGCTAGATATTTACCATAGAATATTAAGGTACTGAACGTTGCTGTCCGATTATCCGAGGAGATGGTATCATCATACATAAACACGCACACGAAATTCTCTCAATTGCAGATTTAAAAACTACATGGTAGCCATGATGAACAAATCGTTGCTGCCTGCCACGAAGAAGCTGCCATTACTAGGAAACGTAGTACTAATGAGTCAAGCGCTCCGTTACAACATAGGATTAATACTGTTCTGTAAGTTTCCTGCACCCCCGTACTTTACTAAATATTCCTGTTTTTCTAAGCGTTTCGTTAATGCTCAACCGGCTACAGGGGGACCATGGTCACCGTTCGAGAACAGCTGGCATCTGCGGGAAGAATACAAACGGCCCAGCATGCGGAACGAGCTGGCGGGAAAGCTGTCGAAACAAATTCTGTGGGTCGCCATCGCCAACCTTATCCTCTCGCCGTTCATATTCATCTGCCAGTTGATGTACTTTTTCTTCAACTATGCGGATGTACGTATCGATTGTTGATTGCTTTGCCAAAATGGGGGACGATTTTCCATTACCCTTTGGTTTCGTTTTAGCTGATAAAAAAGGAACCCGGCACACTGGGTGTACGGTGTTGGTCACAGTACGGCAAGCTGTACTTGCGCCACTTTAACGAACTCGACCACGAGCTGGATGCCCGGCTGACCCGCGCTTACCGACCGGCGGTAAAATATATGAATTCTTTTTCGTCGCCCTTGCTAACTGTCATAGCAAGGTTTGTGCCATTTATTCCCAACAACGCTGTCTTTAAGGGAAGTGAATAATAAATCCCTTTTTCGTTTTTCTGCTCCAAACAGAAATGTAGCATTCGATGCGGGTGGTGTTGCGTCGCTTATACTGCTATTGGCCATCTACGATGAGGATGTATTTCAGGTTCAACACGTCCTTACACTCTTTACGTTCTTGGGAATGATCAGCGTTATTGCAAGGTGCGTAAAAGTGAGGTTAAATGTGTGGCAAGAGCCCCGTCTTTTTAATATTCCTCCAAATATGTTCTTACAGATCGCTTATACCGGACGAAAATATGGTTTGGTGTCCGGAGCAGCTGCTAAGGAATGTGTTAGCCCACGTACACTATCTACCCTCGTCCTGGCGTGGCCTTGCGCACAGCTCAAACGTTCGCGATCAGTTTGAACTGTTTTTCCAGCTTAAAATTGTAAGAGCACGCGAGTCGTTTTCCTATGTAAAGGCTTACATTTTTGTGCTAATCATCATTCTTCCAAATCACACCCAGATGTACATACTGAACGAACTGTTCAGCCCGCTGGTTGCACCGTTCGTATTGCTGTACGATCTGCGACCGAAAGCTCCCCAGCTGGTTGATTTCTTCCGCAACTTTACGGTCGATGTGGTCGGCGTTGGTGACGTGTGCTCCTTTGCCCAGATGGATGTGCGCAAGCACGGTAATCCCGACTGGCAGATCCCGATCGTGGTGGACGACAAGGATAGCGAAAGTGAAACTCCTCTCATATCGCCGACTGATGTCGGTGGCGGCGGCGGCAATGGTGGTCCCAGGATTGGAGTACCACCACCGTCCACCGGGCATAATGCACCGGTCGGTGCTACAACACCGTACACACAGGGCGAGCACGGTAAAACCGAACTGTCGCTCGTGCATTTCACGCTCACCAACCCAACCTGGCAGATGCCACCGGAAGCGAAACAGTTCGTGCAGGGCATCAAGCGACACGCGCTGCAGGATCTCAACCGGCAGCGGGGAATGATGCTCGGTTTGCACAACCCGTCGATGGAAAGCATGGGCGCTGAGTATTCGTCCATCATACAGCCGATTCTGCAGACGCACAATCTTTCCAACTCGCAGCACCTTGGCCTGTCGATGCATCTCGGTGGGTTCGGGTCACCCATTCCACCGATGACACCGGCGTTCGGGCAAGGAATGATGCCGTCCGGAACGCACCAGCAACCGGTGCAACATGCGGCCGGTGTACAATCGTCCCACCAATACCATTTCGGACCGCAGTCGTACGATTTCGAACGGATGTTACAGCAAAACTTGACAGACGCCAGTACGGTAGCGCCCATCCCTAGTCGTAGCACCTTCCTGGCGGATATTAACGAGAACGATGACGAAGTGGGGGCACCTTCGCTAGCGCCAGAAGTCCCGCAAGCAGGCACCAGTAGTAGTCGTGTGCAGACGGCTAGCGTGGCTCCCGCTTCGATGGGGCTGGAACAGGAGTTTGAAGCGAGCCGGTATGGTGGTGGGGCGTGCACCGATGGTATGGTATTCAGCAACCGGGGAGGAATGTCTCGCCGGGAAGGGCCAGCGGAAGGCTCACGCAACGGACTACTTTCGAGGTAGGAGAGCTTCGGACGCTCTGTGACGCATTGGAGATGCGATAACCAACAAAATGTTTCTTCTCTTCTTTTCCAGTCTGTATGCCGAAATGCCCACGAATGTTCCGGCACCGTACGAATTTACGACTGCTGACATGTGTCTTAGTACGCTGTACCTGCATGAGTTGCATCACAATCACGTAAGCAAACAAAAAAACGCAACCAATTCCTCTTGGGAGTTTTGCAAATGTTTCCTAATCACTACTTGTACGATAATACACATTACAGTTGCGACGTAACGGTGGTAGTCTGAGACTTGACATGGGCTCACCACCACCACCACCACCGAGCTCATCCCAACGGCCCTTCGGGCGTTTTATGGGACCGGGAGGATTTCGGCCATTCGGGTCGGTCGCACAACCGTCGCTAGTCAGTCACCCGTTGCGTACGATAGTGCCGGGCATTATCGGTGCCGATGCGGCTGGACCTTCGTCCGGTTCGATGGCGGGCGCTAGAAGCAGCGGTGGATCGGTGGTGGCCGCCGAACGGACCCCTTTGCTCGGTGGCAAAAAGTCATAGCACCGGGCGGAATGGGTCTAACCGAAAACGACGGTGGTAGACACACGTAGCTTGCGGGGTGGAGAATAATAAGGTGTTAATGTTTAGCTGTGTTTGAGATGCTGTGTGGTAAGGGAAAGATTGTGATTTGTTTATGTTTATATGGAGCAAAACTGATACCGTGATAAATAGAAAGCTGATTTAACAAAACAAAACAAAATCTACTACGCTGTGTGCGCTGTGTGGAAGAGAATAATGATAGAGAAACAACGAAAAAGGGGAAACTATGTTAAGATTGTACAGTGTAATGAGGGACAGGCAGGTTCGACTGTGTGTGCTGGTTTTGGTTGTGTAAATAAAGTTACAAAATCCAGCTAAACTTAAAGCTTAATCGACATCGTTCGCCAATAAAACAAAAAAAACAAGTTAGTCGAGTCGAATAATAACAGAACTCAATTCTGTGGGATCAATGGGCAAGAGAAGCTGTGGAGGTACAATATGAGAATAGCTTTTGTATGATACACGCTTGCAACACACATCACTCGCACGTTCAATACTGTCAGATAACAATTTACTAAAAACAAAAATACCATCGAATTGTTCCCACTTTTTACGAAGGAGCGACAACATGTGTTAGGCTATAAAGGTTTGTGAACGCAAAGAATATCTTCCCGCTTTGTGTGTGTGTGTGAATGTTTTAAAGGTGTCATTTTATCCTAGGATCCTAGGAGTGAACATACTCACGACGGACTCATTGAACTGCTCCCGTGGAAAACGATACTGCGATAAGTTGTTAAAGTCGAGTAATAAATATGTTTTCAATTTGTACGAATATAAGCGAAACCGTGTGTGGTTGTGTGTATGTTTTATGACACATTTATTACAAGCGCCTTGGAATCCTTCCATGGCACGGGAGAAGGAAAGCAGCTGGGAAACATGGGAAAATGTAATGAAAATCGAGAATTAAATGACTGAAGATGTGTTGTAAATAGTATTTGAAACTGTGTACGCGATGAATACTCGTATAGCAGTACCTCTTATCGACAACATCCTAGCAATCGACCAACAACAGTACAGATCATTTTATAGTAAACGGAATACGTTTTGCATACTTTCAGGCGCGTCGCTTAATTTGCCAAAAAAAAAAGAGGATTAATTTCGTTCATTTGCTAAAAGGACACCTTCCCGCGTTATTGCCGTTATTTGTTCCCACGAAACATGTGTTTGTTTTTTTTATTATTCAACTTTTGATTCACCGTTCACTGGCCTTGATTCGCTAAACATTTCATCTCCATATCCAGCCAGCTAGCGCTAGCTCATGCGGTATCCTCTACTAACATTTCGGCACTTTTCGCGCTCCCCTTTCTAGCGAGACAACAACAGATGAATGAAGGAGAACAGGATTGTTCCCTTATGCTTATTACACGTTGTAAATGTTTTAATGCGCGTTGTGAACATTTATCTATAAAACTAGAGCTTGGTAAGATGATACGCATCGCTTCCAATGATCAAAATCGTTCGTTATGGTTCGAGCGCAATAAGAACGTAAGCATCCACCAGTCGATGTGCGAACGAACCACAGGAACATTGGCCGGCTGCAACCTGTTATGATTTGACTAACCAGAGCGAGAGCGAAAATTAATGTTTGTTTGCACAAGAAGAAACGAACACAGAATCAGATGAAGATTGATATAGCA